>MCJB01052728.1:0-47843 GCA_002018475.1 Nicotiana obtusifolia | reverse complement strand
AGGAGTTCATGGTACCAGTTATGCCGGATGATGAGCAGCGTCATCTTGAGAGGTTTGGTAGACTCCAGCCTTCGTCATTCAGTGGTGCTGAGGGCGAGGATGCCAGGGTTGTCTAGATAAGTGCCAGCGGATGCTCCATACAGCAGCGATTCTTGAGTCTAGTGGTGTGGCATTTACCACCTTTCAGTTTTCTAGAGCTGCCTTCACTTGGTGGGAGGCGTATGAGAGGTGTAGGCTGGTTAGTGCAGCGCCCCTTACTTGGCAGCAGTTCTCCGCTCTTTTCTTGGAGAAATATGTGCCGCAGTCCTGTAGAGAAGAGCTGCGTAGACAGTTTGAGCGGTTGCGACAGGGGGATATGACTGTGTCACAATATGAGTCGAGGTTTTCTGAGTTGGCTCGTCATGCCGTCTGGATGGTTCCGACAGATCATGAGAGGATCAGGAGATTTGTTGATGGCCTTAACTATCATCTCCGTATACTTATGACTAGAGAGAGAGTGTTGGGTACTACGTTCGAGGAAGTGGTTGATATCACTCGTGATATTGAGACGGTTCGTCATCAGGAGCGAGATGAGAGGAAGGCCAAGAAGCCTCGAGGATCGGGTAGTTATAGTGGTACTCCTTCGAGGGGCCAGTTTCAGCATGGTAGAGGTCGTTCTTTCAGGCCTGCTCAGTCAGCCCGTCTAAAGTATCGCGGGGCATCTTCAGGTCGTGGTTATCATGGGTCGCAACAGGGCCAGTCATCACTCAGCGCCCTTCCAGCTCAGAGTTCAGCTCGTGCTCCGTCAGCCCAGGGTTCTTCTATGCCGGGTGCATCTGCTAGACACTCCGGTGCGAGGGGTTCCTTTCAGTCCTCTTCTCCATCACCAGGGAGCTATTATGAGTGTGTCGAGATGGGCCACATTTGGAGGCAGAGTCCTCATCGTGGTGCTACTTCGTCTCAAGAGAGGGGTCAGCCCTCGACTTCTGCTCCAGTTACTTTACCACCCGCCCAGCCAGCTAGGGGTGGAGGTCAGGCAGCAAGGGGTCGCCCAATAGGGGAGGTCGATCAGGCGGTGGCCAGGCTTGTTTCTATGCTATTCCAGGCAGGACAGATGCCATTGCTTTAGATGCTATCATTACAGGTATTGTTTTAGTCTGCCACAAAGATGCCTCTGTATTATTTGATCCCGGTTCCACCTATTCTTATGTGTCCTCATATTTTGCTCATTATTTGGGCCCTGGGAGCTTCTTGCTTTACCTGTTCATGTGTCTACTCCGGTGGGCGATACTGTAGTTGTAGACCATGTGTACCGGTCATGTGTGGTGACTATTGGGGGTCTGAAGACACGAGTGGACTTATTGCTATTGAGCATGGTGGATTTTGATGTCATTTTGTGCATGGATTGGTTATCTCCGTGTTGTGCTACTCTAGACTGTCATGCTAAGATAGTCACTTTGGCTATGCCGGGTGTACCGCGGATCGAGTGGCGTGGTGTGACTGATTATGTTCTTAGTAGAGTGATATCGTTCTTGAAGGCCCAGGGTTTGGTTGGGAAGGGTTGCCTTTCATATCTAGCATTTGTGAGGGATGTTGGAGCTGAGACTCCTAGCATTGATTCTCTTCTAGTTGTGAGGGATTTTCCAGATGTATTTCCTGCAGACCTGCCGGGCATGCCACCGGACAGGGATATTGATTTTGGTATTAACGTGGTGCCGGGCACTCATACCATTTCTATTCCGCCGCATCGTATGGCACCAGAAGAGTTGAAAGAATTGGAGGAGCAGTTTCAGGAACTCCTAGATAAGGGGTTCATTCGGCCTAGTGTGTCACCTTGGGTGCGTCGGTTCTGTTTGTGAAGAAGAAGGATGACACAATGAGAATGTGCATCGATTATAGGCAATTGAACAAGGTAACAATTAAGAACAAGTATCCTTTGCCTCGCATTAATTATTTATTTGACCTGTTTCAGGGAGCGCGAGTGTTCTCCAAGATTGATCTCCATTCGGGCTATCAACCAGTTGAAGATCAGGGATTCAGATATTCTTAAGACTGCTTTTAGGACTAGATATGGTCACTATGAGTTTCTATTTATGTCTTTCGGGCTAACCAATGCCCCAGCAGCGTTCATGCAGGTGATGAACAGTGTATTTCGGCCTTATCTAGATTCGTTCGTTATTTTATTCATTGATGATATTCTGGTGTACTCGCGTAGTCAGGAGGATCACACGGAGCATTTGCGAGTTGTATTACAGAGATTGAGGGAGGAGAAGCTTTATGCAAAATTCTCTAAGTGTGAGTTTTGGGTCGGTTCAGTGGCTTTCTTGGGGCACTGAGTGTCCTGCGAGCGTATTCAGGTTGATCCAAAGAAGATAGAGGCGGTTCAGAGTTGGCCTAGACCGTCCTCAGCCACAGAGATTCGTAGCTTTCTTGGGTTGGCAGGCTATTATCACCGGTTTGTTCAGGGATTCTCATCCATTGCATTGCCCTTGACCAAATTGACTCAGAAGGGGGGACGAGTGTGAGGAGAGCTTTCAGAAGCTCAAGACAGCCTTGACCACAGCTCCAGTATTGGTTTTTCCATCAGCTTCAGGTTCATATACCGTGTATTGTTGTCACGACCCTAACATCGAACCCGATCGTGATGGCGCCTCTCGTGAAGACAAGGCCAACCAATTAAAGAAAAATCTCATTTTAAGCAGTTAATTAACAAGAAAACAATACAAGCATAGATTAATAGCAATCATTCGCGAAAAAGGTAGCTAACCATCCCGACTACAGCCCAGACCGGGGTGTCACAATGTCATGAGCCACTAATGAATCCTAATAACAACATTGCTAATTACAATATCTGGCACAATTTTTGGAGAACATAGGAACAACAAGATGAAAGAGATACGGGGCTGCGGACGCTAACAGCTACCTCGTAGTCTCTGGATCACCGCCTGGACAGGAGGAAATCAGTACTCCGGAGCGGAACCAACAACGCCTGAATCTGCACACATGGTGTAGGGAGTAATGTGAGTACTCCAACTCAGCGAGTAATAAGCATAAATAACGACTGAAAGTAAGAAATCACATAGGGCACAAGGCATTATATAATGAAGCATTTAAAACATCATTCGCAAATAGTAAATCAGTGAGAAATCAAGTAAAATCTTTTTTCAACAGGTAAAAACATGAAATCCTTTAGGTAAATAATATAAAGTAAAACATCGCCCCTCGGGCTAAATTATAAAATAGCACCAGCCCCTCGGGCTCAAATCTTAGAACAACATCGGCCCCTCGGGCTACCACATGGAACAGTATCGGACCCTCGGACCACCACATAGTACAACATCAGCCGCTCGGGCTATCACATAATACAACATCAGCCCCTCGGGCTATATTTCACATCACAATGGGTACCCGTGCTCACTGGGGGTGTACAGACTCCGGGAGGGGCCCCTTACGGCCCAAGCTCAATATCAAGCCACCTCGTGGCATACATCTAGGCCCTCGGCCTCATATCAATCAATCCACCTCGTGGCATATATACAGTATCCCAGGCCCTTGGCCTCATATCAGTCACAAGCCACCTCGTGGCATATAAAGTATCTCTGGCCCTCAGCCTCATATTAATCACAAGCCACCTCGTGGCATATAAAGTATATCAGGCCCTCGGCCTCATATCACTCAGTAAAACCTCACATCTGGCCCTCGGCCGCACTCAGTCAGAAAATCATTACAAGCTCCTTGGGCATAGTAAAATAGTAGTTCTCAGCCCAAAACAGCATTAAAATAATATTTAAATCTCCAAAAAGTGGCTGAGTTGTAAAACGGTGAAAAACAACATGACTGAGTTCAAGCAGTAAGTCAAAATAGTGAGGAAATAGTGATAAAATCCCCGAAGGGTTCAAATAATTGGCACGAAGCCCAAATATGGCAATCAGCCCAAATCATAATGATAGCAAACAAGTTTCAATCAAATACGCGGTAGAAATCATCATTCGGGACGGACCAAGTCACAATCGCCATTAGTAAACGACCCCACGCTCATCATCGAGCGTGTGTCTCACCTCAATATAGCACTATGATGTACAAATCCGGGGTTTCAAACCCTCAGAACATCTTTTACAATCACTACTCACCTCGAACCAGCTAAATCCCTAGCCCGCGACGCCTTTGCCCTTCGAATTGGCCTCCATGCACATCGAATCTATCCAAAATCAGAACTTATATGTCACAATATGCTGGGGTAACGAAGCCCAATCGAAATAAATCAGAAAATACCAAGAAATTACGAAATAAGCAAAATCCGAGCCCCGACCCACTTCTCGAAGCTCAGAAATTTTCACATCAACGGGTTCCTTATCTCCCAACGAGTTCAACCATACAAAAATTATCGAATTCCGACATCGGTCCGACCTCCAATTCTTTAAGTCTAAACTTAAGGATTTTTCACAAATTTTCCAACTTAAATCACCAATTAGATACTAAATATAGCGATATACTGGGGTACTTTGACCAAAGTTGAGTTAAGAACACTTACCCCGATGTTTCCCTTGAAAATCCTCCAACAATTACCTCAAAATTCACTTCAAGTTCGAGTCCTATGGCTCCAATAATGTTTAAGATGGTCAAAATCCCCTCTTTTAAAAATTTGTCCAAGAAAGTCTCCTTTGGATATATTCTCAAGGCTAATTTTGATGTGATTTAGGGTATTTTTGAGGTGTTTCTCTTAGATGGTGACGATAGTGGGTTTGCATGGCCAATGGGTACTGGTTTCTATTTACAAAGGGTCAAAAATCGGACAAAAACACCCCAGTCGGGTTTAAAATTCCGCCGCATATCCACCNCGCATGGTACAACATCAGCGCCTCGGGCGTATCACATGGTACAACATCAGCCCCTCGGGCTATCACATGGTACAACATCAGCTCCTCGGGCTATGTTTCACATCACAATATCAGCCCCTCGGGCTATATTTCTCATCACAATGGGTACTCGCGCTCACTGGGGGTGTACAGACTCCGGGAGTGGCCCCTTACGGCCCAAGCGCATTATCAGGCCACCTCGTGGCATATATCTAGGCCCTCGGCCTCATATCAATCAAGCCACCTCGTGGCGTACATACAGTACCTCAGGCCCTCGGCCTCATATCAATCAAGCCACCTCGTGGCGTATATACAGTATCTCAGGCCCTTGGCCTCATATCAGTCACAAGCCACCTCGTGGCACATAAGTATCTCAGGCCCTCGGCCTAAATCATGATGATAACAAATAAGTCTCAATCACATGCATAGTAAAATCATCAATCGGGATGGACCAAATCACAATCCCCAGTAGTAAAACGACCCCACGCTCATCATCGAGCACGTGCCTCACCTCAATATAGCACTACGATGTGCAATCCGGGGTTTCAAACCCTCAGAACATCATTTACAATCACTACTCACCTCGAACTAGCTAAATCCCTAGCTCAAGACGTCTTTGCCCTTCGAATTGGCCTCCACGCGCGTCGAATCTATCAAAAATCAGAACTAATATGTCACAGTATGCTAGGGTAACGAAGCCCAATCGAAACAATTCGGAAAATACCAAGAAATTACGAAATTAGCAAAAACTCGAGCCCCGACCCACTTCTCGAAGCTCAGAAATTTTCACATCAACGGGTTCCTTATCTCCCAACGAGTTCAACCATACAAAAATTATCGAATTCCGACATCGGTCCGACCTCCAATTCTTTAAGTCTAAACTTAAGGATTTTTCACAAATTTTCCAACTTAAATCACCAATTACATACAAAAAATAGCGATATACTGGGGTACTTTGACCAAAGTTGAGTTAAGAACACTTACCCCGATGTTTCCCTTGAAAATCCTCCAACAATTACCTCAAAATTCACTTCAAGTTCGAGTCCTATGGCTCCAATAATGTTTAAGATGGTCAAAATCCCCTCTTTTAAAAATTTGTCCAAGAAAGTCTCCTTTGGATATATTCTCAAGGCTAATTTTGATGTGATTTAGGGTATTTTTGAGGTGTTTCTCTTAGATGGTGACGATAGTGGGTTTGCATGGCCAATGGGTACTGGTTTCTATTTACAAAGGGTCAAAAATCGGACAAAAACACCCCAGTCGGGTTTAAAATTCCGCCGCATATCCACCATGCGGTCCGCATCTTTGCTATGGCCACCGCAGATTGTAGCCCTAGCCTTCACCGTAGTTCAATGTGAGGTATGGTTTGAGGTCCGCATTTCAGATATGCGACCGCATTTTGACTGCATTTCTGACGTTGATTTTTGTCCAGAAATCTGTCTCGGTCTGCGGTCTCAGTGCGGTGGATATGCGGTCCGCATTGTGGAAATGCGACCGCATTCCTGACCGCATTCTTGACGTTAATATTTTCCCAGAAAACTGTCTGGGTCTGCGATCTGAGTGTGTGATTTGCGGCTCGCATACAGGGTTTGCGGTAGCATAACCTGCTTCGCGATGTCCCTTTGCTCTTTTACAAAATTGCAACTTTTCTGGTTTTGCTACAACTTTTCCAAGGACGAATTAGTCCGTTTAGCCACCCTAAACTCACCCAAGGCCACTGGGACCTCAGCCAAATATGCCAACCTACCCCATAACATTATTCAAACTTTCCAACCTTGGAATGCCCAAAACAACCTCTCAACACAAGATTCGCGTCGGATTCAAGCCTAAGAAATTCAAAATCTTCTAAGTTACTCTTTTAATCGAAAACCCAATCAGACCATGTCCAAATGACATGAAATTTCGCACACACATCCCAAATAACATAACGAAGCATAAGAAGGCATAAATGGGGAAAATGGAGCGGTAACTCAGGAGACGACTGGCCGTGTCGTCACATTGTGATGCTTCGAGAGTTGGGATTGGTTGTGTATTGATGCAGGAGGGTAGATTTATTGCTTATGCTTCTCGTCAGTTGAAGCCCCATGAGAAGAACTACCCCATTCATGATTTGGAGCTGGCTTCCATAGTCATGCATTGAAGATTTAAAGGCATTACTTGTATGGCGTATCTTGTAAGGTATTTGCTGATCATCGCAGCCTTCAGCATTTGTTCAAGCAAAAGGATCTTAATTTGAGGCAGCGGAGATGGTTGGAGTTTCTCAAGGATTATGATATCCCTATATTGTACCATCCGGGAAAGGCCAATGTGGTGGACGATGCTTTGAGCCGAAAGGCAGTGAGTATGGGGAGTTTGGCATATAGTCCAGTTGGGGAGAGACCCCTTGCAGTTGATGTTCAGGCCTTGGCCAATCGGTTTGTGAGATTAGATATTTCGGAACTTATTCGGGTGCTGGCTTGTCTGGTTTCTCGGTCTTCCTTATATGATCGCATCAGAGGGCGCCAGCACTATTGGTGGAGAAGAATGAAGAAAGATATTGTGGGATTTGTAGCTCGGTGTCTTAACTGTCAGCAGGTAAAATATGAGCATCAGAGACCGGGTGGCTTGCTTCAGCAGATGGTTATTCCCGAGTGGAAGTGGGAGTGGATCACTATTGACTTTGTTGTTGGACTTCCATGGACTTTGAAGAAGTTCGATACTATTTGGGTGATTGTAGATCGGCTGACCAAGTCCGCGCACTTCATTCTTGTGTGTACTACCTATTCTTCAGAGTGGTTGGTAGGGATTTATATCTGGGAGATTGTTCGGCTGCATGGAGTCCTAGTTTCTATCATTTCAGATAGAGGTACTCAGTTTACTTTGCAGTTTCGGAGAGCCGTGCAGAGAGAGTTAGGTACTCAGGTGGAGTTGAGCACAGCTTTTCATCCTTAGACGGACGTGCAGTCCGAGCGTACTATTCAGATATTGGAGGACATGTTGCATGCATGTCTTATTGATTTCGGAGGTTTATGGGATGATTTTCTACCGCTTGTAGAGTTTGCTTATAACAACAGCTACTGGTTGAGTATTCAGATGGCTCCGTATGAGGCTTTGTATGGGAGGCGGTGTAGATCTCCAGTTGGTTGGATCGAGCCCGGCGAGGCTAGGCTATTGGGGACTGATTTGGTTTAGGATGCTCTAGAGAAGGTGAAAGTGATTCAGGAGAGGCTTCATACAGCGCAGTCGAGGCAAATGAGTTATGCTGATAGGAAGGTTCGAGATGTGTCCTACATGGTTGGTGAGAAGGTCTTGCTGAAGGTTTCGCCCATAAAGGGTGTTATTAGATTGGGGAAGAAAGGGAAATTGATTCCTCGGTTCATTGGGCCGTTTGAGGTGCTTCGGAGGATTGGGAAGGTGGCTTATGAGCTTGCTTTGCCATCCAGCTTGTCGGGTGTGCACCCGGTATTTCATGTTTCTATGCTCCGGAAGTTTATTAGGGATCCGTCTCATGTTTTGGTCTTCGGCACGGTTCAGTTGGATGATGACTTGACCTATGATATGGAGCCAGTGGCTATTTTGGGTCGTCAGGTTCAGAAGTTGAGGTCAAAGAAGCTTCAGTGAAAGTGCAGTGGAGAGCTCGGCCCATGAAGGAGGCTACCTGGGAGACCGAGCGGGAGATGCGGAGCAGATATACCCACCTATTTGAGGTTTCAGGTATGTTTCTTGACTCGTTCGAGGACGAACGTTTGTTTAATGGGGAGGATCTGACGACCCAGCCAGTCGTCTCATGAGTTACCGCTCCGTTTCCCCCATTTCTGCTTCATTATGCTTCGTTATCCGTGTTTTATGTGATCGAGTTGAGTAGTTTGCGTTCGGAGTGGATTTGGTAAGAAATGAAACACTTAGTCTCTTTTAAGAAGGTTTAATTTAGAAACGTCAACCAGATATTGACTTATGAGTTAGAGGGCTCGGATGTGAGTTCCGATGGTTCGGTTAGCTTCGGGAGGTGATTTATGACTTAGGAGTGTGATCGGAATTGGTTTTGGAGGTCCGGTGTAAAATTAGGCTTGAATTGGTGGAGTTAGTATTTTGGCGATTTCCGGTTGTTAGGCGAGATTTTGATCCGAGGGTCGGAATGGAATTTCGAGAGTTGTTGTAGCTTTGTTATGTCATTTGGGATGTGTGTGCAAAATTTCATGTCATTCGGACGTGGTTGGTTGGGTTTTTTTATCAAAAGAGTAATTTAGAAGATTTTGAAATTCTTAGGCTTGAATCCGACGCGAATTTGGTGTTGTGATGTTTTTTTGAGCGTTCCGAAGGTTGAAACAAGTTTGAATGATATTATGGGATATGTTGGCATATTTGGTTGAGGTCCCAGTGGCCTCGGGTGAGTTTTGGGTGGTTAAATGGACTATTTCATCTTTGAAAAAATTTCAAATTTTTTTTTTAGCTTCAGATGTGCACCAGAAAATTTCTGGTGCGAGTAGTCCAGTTTTGGAAGCTCATATCTTGTAATCTATAAGGAATTAGAAATATTGCAAAACATGAAATTTGTAGCCCTTGTATTCTAATTTCCAGAAAGTGAAACCATTCATGATTTGGATATTCTATGAGAAAGTTATGATTGATCGAAATTGGCTGGTGGAGCGATCTTCTATCTTTTTTTTTACTTCACATTATTTACCTGAAAAATTACATGTTTTAACTGTTGAAAGGAGATTTTACTTGATTTCTCACTGATTTACTGTTTTCAAATGATGTTTTACTGCTTCATTATAGAATGCCCACTGATTTACTGTTTTCAAATGATGTTTTACTGCTTCATTATAGAATGCCTTGTGCTTTACGTGCTTTCTTACTTTCAGTCATTATTTATATTTATTACTCACTAGGTCGGAGTACTCACATTACTCCCTGCACCATGTGTACAGATTCAGGCGTTGTTGGTTCCGCTCCGGAGTGCTGACTCCTCTCGTCCAGGCGGTGATTCAGAGACTACGAGGTAGCTGTTGGCGTTCGCAGCCCTGTATCTCCCTTATCTTATTGTTTCTATGTTCTTCAAATAGTTGTGCCACATATTGTATTTAGTAGACTTGTATCAGGATCCCTAGTTGCTGATGACTTGTGACACCCTGGTTTGGGCCGTGTCGGGATAGTTTCTATTATGTTTAGCTATATTTTCGCGAATTATTGCTATTAAATCATGCTTATATTGTTTTCACGTTAATTAACTGCTTAAAATGAGATTTTGGTTAAATTGGCTGGCCTTGTCTTCACGAGAGGCGCCATCACGACCGGGTTCGGGGTTAGGGTCGTGACAGGCTTCCTACTTTATCTGCTGAAAGAATTAAAAAGACCCTTAGAGGTACTGCTATGAGTATACATTATAATAGTTATACTTATGGTAAGTTAATTAGTGTATGCACTCAGGAAGGTTTAGCTCTTCGTAATGAGATTAAGCTAAACCAAGAGATTAAAAAACACCGTCTAAATGAAAGACAACAATTAGGAGAGTTCTCTGAGCAATTTTCCACAGATATCCCCAAAATTAAGAAACCTCATAGGAAGAAGAAAGATCAGAAAGAGCCTTACAGGTATAAGAGAAAGAAGTGGAGAAATCCTGAAAAAAGAAGAGAAAAGACCGAGAAGAGAAGGTCTAGTTATAAGAAGAAAAAAGATTTTATTTAGTCTATTAAGTGTCACGACCCTAACCCCGAACCCGATCGTGATGGCGCTTCTCGTGAAGACAAGGCCAGCCAATTCAAACACAATCCTATCTCAAGCAATTAATTAACACGAAAACAATGCAAGCATGGTTTAATACAATCATTTGCAGAAAACACAGCTAACCATCCCGACTACAGCCGAAACCGGGGTGTCACAAATCATGAGCAACTATGCATTCTACTACAAATCTAACAAATATAATATCTAGCACAATGAAGGGTATGGAAACAACAAGTTAATAATAGAGATACGGAGCTGCGGATGCCAACAGCTACCTCGTAGTCTCCGAATCGCCGCCCTGACAGGAGGAGTCAATGCCTCGGAGCGGAACCAACAACGCCTGAATCTGCATACATGGTGCAGGGAGTAAAGTGAGTACTCAAACTCAGTGAGTAATAAACATAAATAACAACTGAAAGTAAGAAAACACATAAAGCACAAGGCATTCTATAATGAAGCAGTAAAGCATCATTAAAATAGTAAATCAGTGAGAAATCAAGTAGAATCTCCTTTCAACAAGTAAAAACATGTAATTTTTCAAGTAAAAGATGTAGAGTAAAAGAAAGATAGAAAATCGCCCCTCGAGCTCAGTATCATATAGAGTAAATGACATGAAATTTCTCACACACATCCCAAATAACATAACGAAGCATAATAAGGTAGAAATAGGGAAAACGGAGCGGTAACTCATGAGAGGACTGGCCGGGTCGTCACATTCTCCCCCACTTAAACATATGTTCGTCCTCGAACGTGCTAAGGACTATTCCGAGGACATTAAATTTCTATGTGTATTATTATACACACTTGCGAGCGATTCTACGTCACCGTAGATTTAACATGGATCCGACAACCCCTTCTCAATTGAAGATTATTTCTTTTATCCACATTTATAAACCTCAAAGCCAAATTTCTCACAACCCAGTTAACTCAACATGGCAGGTTAGTCTCAACCGGCTGTAGCAACTCTTGCTTGCGCGCCCATCATTGTATGCCCATAACCACGTCTCTGGTCATAATAGCTATTCATAATTAATTTCAGCATCGTTAATTAACCTCATTGTAACCAAAACCTCGTTTCAAATTTTCACAACTCTGACAGCAATTCACGAGGCATGAAGACCTCATAATTATTTACTCGAATTAACGAGTCACATTTAACGCCACCTAGTCACTCCCTTTGTAGGCTAGAACTCAATAATTACCGAACGAATATGGCACAATATGCACAAAACACATAAATTTTTCATCACAAGGATCTCGTCCTTATATAACTTCCACCGCGGCTCATAGCCAAGTTTAAGCTTTTCTCATCATATTAAAATGCGAGGATCTCGTCCTCAACTCTGAATCACAAGTAATATGCACTCGTGCCAGCCGAAATCTATCCATTTCTCCTTTAAAAATAATTTCCTTTACTCGAAATCACGGCACATAATGAACTATCATACTGGTAGGGTGTGTAATTCATAAAGCTTTAATCAATTATCCTGAAATTACATCAAAGCCCACTGTAGTGAGTAACAGAAAGTCACTTGTGGACTCATAGCCCTCAATAGCTGAAATTTCTGGAATCTGGAGCCCGCAACACATTTCACGACGCATATAAGTCCTGTTCCAAATCTCGCAATACTGCCACGACGAAAGAGACGTGTAGAAACTCGTAGCCACCTACCGAATCAATAATTCATGGGGTCTCTCATCCTGTCAAGAAACATTACCGCATCCTGAACTGAATAACAATATTTCCTTTTAAGGTGCCTTTTATAAATCTGATTGCGCAGATTCCAGCTCCAATAATCTCGTCTTACCCGGTGCAAGCTGCTCATGCAATAAGCCGCCTCAAACACCGACTCAGATCTCATATGGCGCCATCAATGCGCCGACAAGCTACAATCTGAATATGACACATAAAGAGGAGCGAACTCTGGAAAAGAATTTTCCAGCCCGCGTAACGAATAAAGCAGTCGAACAGATGTTACGAACCCTTCTCTGAGGATGAGAAACAAAATACGCAGGAATAGATATAGGGGACCGTACTCGACATAACATTGTTGCGGCATGCAACCCAATCCTCACATGATACCGTTACGCCCGTGCAACCCGATCTGCACATACAATAAGTAAGGGAATACCCAGCAAGCCACACTGCTTATACCTACGAAATACCGAATATCGACCACAAGCACGCCAAGTACGAAAATACCACCCTAGGGAGACGGATAGCGCCATACGCTACAAAATACAAGCACGGCTAAGGTGCAATAAATGACCTGCATCTGAGACTCATCCTGCTCATATCATATCACAAGCTACACGAGATCACAACATATGTGTGAATAATCAAGTCGTCTCAATCCGAAACAAACTCCCATGTTTCACAACCAACGGACCAGAGCGCCTTCTAAGCATAAACTCTCACATTAGTGTCAGTACCAAAGTCTCCATACTTGGTTTCAACCTATGACAATGAAGTGACTAGTAGGTTACACTTACACAATTTTCCCGTGGGATACGCCCCCACGATCTTCCGCACCACGTAGCAAGGTCTGCACCTCCATACCACCAACAATACTAATTCTGTAAAGCCGACCAAGAGTCCGCAAATCAATACACATAGCCTCTTACACAGGACACCATTCCCAGCTGACACTAAAGAAAATGTCAGCTTACTCTGAGCACCTGAATTCGTCCCTACTTATCCATGCTCAATATTATCTCAGACTGGTACACCCATTTTGCAAGACCTTCTGGATCACAAGTCATAGTCACACACTCAACCTCTTACTGGGTAGCAAGCAATATACCTCGCAGAAGCTTCATCAACATCACTCCACCGCTAACCTGCTCACAGGAGATAACCCACCTATGGAATTCCTTACCGACATCTTCTAACGACGCTGCACTAGATACAACTACCCCGTAATCAGCAAATTCTCCTGAGCTCACGCTCGCCCACTAGCTGTATAAGTCTGCTCTTTCCCTATTGACATCAACTGAAAGTTCAACAATACTTTACGAACTCAAATCATATTGCACCTGAAACGATAATCAGATCTTCACACCCCTATTCATTTCAGACAAACTCCTTTCTGCTATATTCGATCTTTCTTCGTATGACAACCATCACTCCAAATAAAATACGTAGGCCAAATCACCTTCCATCATGATTCCCAAACCGTTCTACACTTTCTCAAGGCATGCGGCTATCCTACCACAGAATCCATATGCTAATCTGTCTCTCTTATTTCGGTTAAACCATCTCCTTTAAGCAACTTTTCAACCTCTGCTTCTCATACTTGGCATGCTAGTACTTCAACCAATGCGAAAAACTTCATGCCATGTCGTTCCTCATACTTCGTTGGAATTAAATGCTGAACCTCTAAATCATACACTGAGAAATCCTCCATTCGAGTCATTCACTGCCGCGTTCCATACATAAGCACTCTACCATTTCACCAACATTGTATGACAACAACGCATAGACATCGTAGCAATTCGTGCACGGTCTCAACACCATAGAAGATACAGATACTAAGCTGGAACATAAGAACATCCTTCCCCCAGACGACGATAATAGCCTGCCCGAACACGCATCTGGCACCACGTCTGTAGTACCACTAAAACTCTTCGACGCCTAATTGATAACAAGCGCTTCGCGCTGCATAAGATTGAGTAGGAAGGAAATAAAGGCATAAGCCTCAATAGAATCAAACCGCACGATAAGGATATCAAGAATATGAAGTTTTTCCTAAAAGGTTCTGCGGCCTCTCGAAGATAAATACAGACGGCTCCGTACCGATCCGCGAGACTCTACTAAACCCGCTCATGACTCGTGAGACCTATGTAACCTAGGCTCTGATACCAAGCTGTCACGACCCTAACCCCGAACCCCGTCGTGATGGCGCCTCTCATGAAGACAAGGCCAGCCTAGTCAAACACAATCCTATCTCAAACAATTAATTAACATGAAAACAATGCAAGCATGGTTTAATACAATCATTCATAGAAAACACAGCTAACCATCCCGACTACAGCCCAAACCGGGGTGTCACAAATCATGAGCAACTATGGATTCTACTACAAATCTAATAAATATAATATCTGGCACAACTGTTTGAAGGGTATGGAAACAACAAGATAATAATAGAGATACGGGGCTGCGGACGCCAACAGCTACCTCGTAGTCTCCGAATCGCCGCCCTGACAGGAGGGGCCAATGCCTCGGAGTGGAACTAACAACGCCTCAATCTGCACACATGGTGCAGGGATTAAAGTGAGTACTCCAACTCAGTGAGTAATAAACATAAATAACGACTGAAAGTAAGAAAACACATAAAGCACAAGGCATTCTATAATGAAGCAGTAAAACATCATTAAAACAGTAAATCAGTGAGAAATCAAGTAGAATCTCTTTCAACAAGTAAAAACATGTAATTTTTCAAGTAAAAGATGTAGAGTAAAAGAAAGATAGAAAATCGCCCCTCGGGCTCAGTATCATATAAAAACACGCCCCTCGGGCTCAATATCATTTAAAAATACGCCCCTCGGGCATTATCACAGAACAGTATCAGCCCCTCGGGCTATCAAATGGAATAGTATCAGCCCCTCGGGCATATCATATGGTACAATATCGGCCCCTCGGGCATATCACATGGTACAATATCAACTCCTTGGGCTATATTTCAAATCACAATATCAGCCCCTGGGGCTATATTTCACATCACAATGGGTACCCGCGCTCACTGGGGGTGTACAGACTCCGGGAGGGGCCCCTAACGGCCCAAGCGCATATCAAGCCACCTCGTGGCATATATCTAGGCCCTCGGCCTCAAATCAATCAAGCCACCTCGTCGCATATATCAAGTATCTCAGGCCCTCGGCCTCATATCAGTCACAAGCTACCTTGTGGCACATAAAGTATCTCAGGCCCTCGGCCTCATTATTAATCACAAGCCACCTCGTGGCATATAAAGTATCTCAAGCCCTCGGCCTCATTATTAGTCACAAGCCACCTCGTGGCATATAAAGTATCTCAAGCCCTCGGCCTCATATCACTCGGTAAAACCTCACATTTGGCTCTCGGTCGCACTCAGTCTGAAAAACAGCACATACCCCTCGGGCATAATAAAACAGTAGTTCTCAGCCCCAAAAACATCATTAAAATATTATTCAAATCTCAAAACTGAGTAAAAGTGGCTGAGTTGTAAAATAGTGAAAAACAACATGGCTGAGTTCAAGTAACAAGTTAAAATAGTGAGGAAACAGTGATAAAAATCCCGAAGGGGTTCAAATAATTGGCACGAGGCCCAAATATGGCAATCAGCCCAAATCATGATGATAACAAATAAGTTTCAGTCAATTATGCAGTAAAAATCATCAATCGGGACGGACCAAGTCACAATTCCTAGTAGTAAACGACCCCACGCTCTTCATCGAGCGCGTGCCTCAGCTCAATATAGCATTATAATGTGCAAATCCGGCGTCTCAAACCCCCAGAACATCATTTAAAATCATTACTCACCTTGAACCGGCTAAATCCCCAGCCCTCGATGCCTTTGCCCCTCGAATTGGCTTCCACGCGCGTTGAGTCTATCCATAATTAGAACGAATACGTCACAATATGCTGAGGGAACAAAGCCCAAGCAAGACAATCGAAAAATACCAGGAAATTCCGAAATTAGCAAAACCCGAACCCCGGGCCCACTTCTCGAAATTCAAAAATTTTTACATCAACGTGTCCCTTACCTCCTAACGAGTTCAACCATACAAAAATTATCGAATTCCGACATCGGTTCGACCTCCAACTCTTTAAGTCTAAACTTAAGGATTTTCCACAAATTTTCCAACTTAAATCACCAATTACATACTAAAAATAGCGATATACTGGGGTAATTCGACCAAAGTTGAGTTAAGAACACTTACCCCGATGTTTACCCTTGAAAATCCTCCAAAAATCGCCTCAAAATTCGTCTCAATCCGAGTTCTATGGCTCCAATTATGTTTAAGATGGCCAAAATCCCCTCTTTTAAGAATTTGTCCAAGAAAGTCTCCTTTGGATATAGTTTTGATGTTGATTTTCTGTGATTTAGGGTTTTTTGGAAGTGTTTCTCTTAGATGGTAACATAGTGGGTTTTGCAAGGCCAATAGGTACTGGTTTCTATTTATAAAGGGTCAAAAATTGGGACAAAAATGCCCCAGTCGGGTTTAAAATGCGACCGCATATCCGCCGCATATCCAACACGCGGTCTGCATCTTCGCCATGGCCATCGCAGATTGTAACCCCAGCCTTCACCGCAGTTCAGTGTGAAGCATGGTTTGCGGTCCGCATGTCAAAAATGCGACCGCATTTTTGACGTTGATTTTTGTCTAGAAATCTGTCTTGGTCTGCGATTTCAATGTGCTATATGCGGTCCGCATTTTAGAAATGCGACCGCATTTCAGACCCATTTCTTACATGGATCTTACCCAGAAATCTGTCTCGGTCTGCGGTCTCAGTGTGGTGGATATGCAGTCCGCATTGTGGAAATGCGACCGCATTCCTGACCGCATTCTTGACGGCATTCTTTGCCCAGCAAACTGTCTGGGTTTGCGATCTGGGTGTGTGGTTTGCGGCTCGCATACAGGGTTTGCGATAGCATAGCATGTTTTGCGATGCCTCTTTGTTCTCTTAAAAAATTAAAAACTTTTCTGGTTTTTCTGCAACTTTTCAAGGACAAAATAGTCCGTTTAACCACCAAAACTCACTCGAGGCCACTGGGACCTCAGCCAAATATACCAACATATCCCATAACATTATTCAAACTTGTTCCCACCTTAGGAACGCTCAAAACAACCCCTCAATACCAAATTCACGTCGGATTCAAGCCTAAGAAATTTCAAAGTCTTCTAAGTTACTCCTTTAATCAAAAACCCAATGAGACCACGTCCGAATGACATGAAATTTCGCACACACATCCCAACTAACATAACAAAGCATAATAAGGTAGAAATGGGGAAAACGGAGCGGTAACTCATGAGATGACTGGCCGGGTCGTCACATTAAGCAAGATGCCTATTATAAGTGTTGTAAAGTAGGGCATTATGCCAAAGATTGCAAGGTTATAGATAAGATCAAAAACCTTGATTTAGATGATAACATTAAAGATTCGTTATATAGGATCCTACAAAATTCATCCCCAGATTACAGTGACACAGAATCTTCAACCGATGAAGATTTGAAGGTGTTACAGAATGAAGAATATTATTCTTCGTCAGAAACAGAATGTGAACCCTGTAAATGAGGCCAGTGTTGTAATAACAACACAGAGGATGAATTTATAATATTTATTCGCAGTTTAAGGACCTAGATATTAACATCCTTACCAATGATAGTTTATTTGAACTCCTTAGAGTTATTAAGAATCCTGAGTTAAGATCCCAGATTATAGATAAGATAGATCCCATTAAGGATAATAATCCTAAGGATTCTGTAGTTGAAGAAATTCCTTCTCAAAAGGGTCCTTATACAATTTCTGACGTAAAGAGGATTTTAAAAGAAAAATCCCAAGCCATTGATAGGCCAACCACTGTTCAAGACTTGAAGGAGGAGATTAATAATCTCAAGAATGAAGTCTCAAATCTAAAGGCTTCTAATATAGCCTTAGATAAGAGGATTATTAAGTTAGAAAATCCTCAGGTTACCCTTAATTCAGAATTCGGTACTGATATCATTGAATTAGAATTAGGTCCTAGTACTTCTAATAAAGAAGTAAGAGATGACTTTTTAGGAACTGTTGATCTTCATGACAATGAATTTTTGCAGAAATTACAGTTCTTTACTACACAAAAGTTTCTAATAAAGGTAACTCTTTTGATTGATCATAATTTTAAGAAAGAGTTTGTTGCATTATTTGATAGCGGAGCAGATTTGAATTGTATGAAAGAAGGAGTAATACCTTCTAGATATTTTTACAAAACCACTCATAGATTAAAGAATGCTAGTGGTCAGCATATGGGTATTACTTATAAATTACTTAAAGCCTTTATTTGTAAAAACAATATTTGTATTCCTGAAAATTTTGTTTTAATAAAAGATATTCATCAGGAGATAATATTAGGTGTGCCATTTTTTCATAAACCTTTTACTAACTGGGATGCTAATAGCTTTTCAGGTACATACAACGGAAAATCGATTACTTTTGAGTTTATAACTCAGCCAATTCAAAGATTTTTAAATGAAATTATTTCTAAGAACATTACTGCAAAAAATAAGCAGATTGATTTTCTCAAAAATGAAATTTGCAGTCTCACTATTGAGCAGGATTTAAAAGCTCCAAAGTTAATAGAAAAAATTGATTTGTTAAGAAATCAGTTTTCTTTACAAATTTGCGGAAATCATCCAAACCAATTTTGGAACAGGAAACGTCATATAGTAAGTCTTCCTTATGAAGAAAGCTTTTCAGAGGGTAATATCCCAACTAAAGCTAGGCCGTGCCAAATAAATTCCGAATATTTAGAATTATGCAAAAAGGAAATTAACTCTCTAATAGAGAAAAGTTGAATAAAACCTTCAAAGTCAAAATGGTCTGTACTGCTTTTTATGTTAATAAACATGCAGAACAGGAACGTGGAGTTCCTAGACTTGTTATAAACTACAAGCCCCTTAATAAGGCGCTAAAATGGATTAGATATCTCATCCCTAATAAAAAGGATTTATTGGATAGATTACATGATGTGATTATTTTATCAAAGTTCGATTTAAAATAAGGCTATTGGCATATTCAAATAGCTGAATCAGATAGATATAAAACCGCTTTTAATGTCCTAATGGGTCAATATTAGTGGAATGTTATGCCATTTGGTTTGAAGAATGCTCCTTCTGAATTTCAGAAGATCATGGATGATATCTTTATTTCCTATACTCATTTTATAATTGTTTATATTGATGATATTTTAGTATTTTAAAAAAATATTGAAAGTCATTTTCGGCACTTAGAAATATTTAGAAAAGTTATTATACAAAATGGTTTGGTTATTTCTAAACCAAAGATGAATTTTTTCAGGCTAATATTAGATTTTCCGGTCATAATATTGAAAAAGGAAAAATAATTCCTATTAATCGTAGCATTGAATTTGCTTCTAAATTCCCTGATATTATTACTGACAAAACTCAATCGCAGAGATTCTTGGGTAGTCTAAATTATATTTCTCCCTTAATAAAGGATCTAGCTAAAGATACTGCTGTTCTTTATGATAGACTGCCCAAGAATCCAAAACCCATGACTAATAGTCATATTGAGGCTGTTCGTGTTATAAAACAAAAGGTTAATAACCTTCTATGTTTAACACTTGCTAATCCTAATTGGAATAAAGTGGTTGAAACTGACGCTTCTGATATAGGTTATGGTGGAATATTGAAACAGATGTGTCCTAGTAATAAACAGGAATTCTTGTCCATTTATTCTGGGAAATGGAATAATTCTCAGAAAAATATGCAACTGTCGCTAAAGAAATTCTGGCTATAGTCAAATGTGTATTGAAGTTTCAGACTGATTTATATAACCAAAAGTTTATAATAAAAACTAATTGTCATGCAGCTAGATTTATCTTTAATAAAGATTTTAAGCATGATGTTTCGAAGCAGATGTTTGCAAGATGGCAAGCATTACTAGCTCCATTTAATTTCGAAATTATTTATAAAAAGGGTAGTGATAATAATTTCCCTGATTTTCTTACTAGAGAATATTTGAATTCCTAATTCCTTGTGTTTCATTGGGAAGACCACAGTATACACCCCCTCGAGGGAGGGGAAGAGGAACTCTGTCACGACCCTAACCCCGAACCCGGTCGTGATGTCGCCTTTCGTGAAGACAAGGCCAGCCAATTCAAACAGAGTCTCATTTTAAGCAGTTAATTAACAAGAAAACAATACAAGTATAGATTAATAGCAATCATCCGCGGAAAATATAGCTAACCATCCCGACTACAGCCCAAACCGGGGTGTCACAAAGTCATGAGCCACTAATGAATCCTAATAACAAGATTACTAATTACAATATCTGGCAACTATTTTCAAGACATAGGAACAACAAAATGAAAGAGATACGGGCCTGCGAACGCCAACAGCTACCTCGTAGTCTCTGGATCACCGCCTGGATAGGAGGAATCAGTACTCCGGGGCGAAACCAACAACGCCTGAATCTGCACACATGGTGCAGGGAGTAATGTGAGTACTTCCAACTCAGTGAGTAATAAGCATAAATAACGACTAAAAGTAGGAAAACACACAAAGCACAAGGCATTCTATAATGAAGTATTTAAAACATCGTTCACAAACAGTAAATCAGTGAGAAATCGAGTAAAACTTTCTTTCAACAGGTAAAAACATGTTACTTTTCAAGTAAATCATGTGAAGTAAAAGAAAGATAAAAATCGCCCCTTGGGCTCAGTATCATTTAAAAATCCACCCCTCGGACACTATCACAGAACAGTATCAGCCCCTCGAGCATATCACATGGTACAAAATCAGCCCCTCGGGCATATCACATGGTACAATATCAGCCCCTCGGGCATATCACATGGTACAATATCAGCCCCTCGGGCTATATTTCACATCACAATGGGTACCCGCGCTCACTGGGGGTGTACAGACTCCGGGAGGGGCCCCTTACGGCCCAAGCGCAATATCAAGCCACCTCGTGGCATCAAATCTAGGCCCTCGGCCTCATATCAATCAAGCCACCCGTGGCACATATACAGTATCTCAGGCCCTCGGCCTCATATCAGTCACAAGCCACCTCGTGGCAGATAATGTATCTCAGGCCCTCGGCCTCATATGACTCAGTAAAACCTCACATCTGGCCCTCTGCCGCACTCAGTCAAAAAAGCATCACAAGCCCCTCGGAGATAGTAAAACCGTAGTTCTCAGCCCAAAACATCATTAAAATATTATTTAAATCTCCAAAACTGAGTAAAAGTGGCTGAGTTGTAAAACAGTGAAAACAACATCACTGAGTTCAAGAAACAAGTCAAAATAGTGAGGAAACAGTGATAAAAATCCCCGAAGGGTTGAAACAATTGGCACGAAGCCCAAATATGGCAATCAGCCCAAATCAAGATGATAACAAGTAAGTTTTCAATCAAATGCTTAGTAAAATCATCAATCAGGATGGACCAAGTCACAATCCCCAGTAGTAAATGACCCCACGCTCATCATCGAGCGCATGCCTCACCTCAATATAGCACTACGATGTGCAATCCGGGGTTTCAAACCCTCGTAACATCATTTACAATCACTACTCACCTCAAACCAGCTAAATCCCTAGCCCGCGACGCCTTTGCCCTTCGAATTGGCCTCCACGCGCGTCGAATCTATCCAAAATCAGAAATAATACGTCACAATACGCTGAGGGAACAAAGCCCAAGCAAAACAATCAAAAAATATCAAGAAATTACGAAATTAGCAAAACCCGAGCCCCGACCCACTTCTCGAAGCTCAGAAATTTCCACATCAACGGGTTTCTTATCTCCCAACGAGTTCAACCGTACAAAAATTATCGAATTCCGACATCGACCTCCAATTCTTTTAAGTCTAAACTTAAGGATTTTTCACAAATTTTTTAACTTAAATCACCAATTACATACTAAAAATAGCGATACACTAGGGTAATTTGACCAAAGTTGAGTTAAGAACACTTACCCCTATGTTTCCCTTGAAAATCCTTCAAAAATCGCTTCAAAATTTGCTTCAATCCGAGTCCTATGGCTCCAATTATTTTTAAGATGACCAAAATCCCCTCTTTTAAGAATTTGTCCAAGAAAGTCTCCTTTGGATATATCCTCAAGGCTGATTTTGATGTGATTTAGGGTCTTTTGGAGATGGTTCTCTTACATAGTAATGATAGTGGGTTTTGCATGGCCAATGGCACTGGTTTCTGTTTATAAGCGTAAAAATAGGGACAAAAATGCCCCAGTCGGATTTAAAATGCGACCGCATTCCCGTCGCAAATCACACATTCTGTCTGCATTTCTGATAAGGCTATCGCGGATTGTAACCCTATCCTTCGCCGCATTCAGTGTGAGGTATGGTTTGCGGTCCGCATTTCAGAAATGCGACCGCATTTCTGACGTTGATTTTTGTCCAGAAATCTGTCTCGGTCTGCGGTCTCTGTGTGATGGATATGCGGTCCGCATTGTGGAAATGCGACCACATTCCTAACTGCAATCTTGACGTCAATCTTTGCCCAGAAAGCTGCCTGGGCCTGCGATCTGGGTGTGTGATTTGTGGCTCGCATACAGGGTTTGCGGTAGCATAACCTGCTTCGCAATGTCTCTTTGCTCTTTTACAAAATTACAACTTTTCTAATTTTTCTGCAACTTTTCCAAGGACGAATTAGTCCGTTTAGCCACCCTAAACTCACCCGAGGCCACTGGGACCCCAACCAACCATGCCAACATATCTCATAACGTTATTCGAATTTGTTCTAAGCATCGGAACACTCAAACAACCTCCCAACACCAAATTCCCGTCGGATTCAAACCTAAGAATTTCAAAGTCTTCTAAGTTATACTCTTTTAATCGAAAGCCCAATCAGACCATGTCCGCATGACATGAAATTTCGCACACACATCCCAAATAACATAACGAAGCATGATAAGGTAGAAATGGGGAAAACGGAGCGGTAACTTATGAGACGACTAGACGGGTCGTCACATTCTCCCCCACTTAAACAGACGTTCGTCCTCGAATGAGTCAAGAAACGTACCTGAAGCTTCAAATAGGTGAGGATATCTGCTCCGCATCTCACGCTCAGTCTCCCACGTTGCCTCCTCCACGGGTCGACCTCTCCACTGCACTTTCACTGAAGCTATATCCTTTGACCTCAACTTCCGAACCTGACGACCCTAAATCGCCACTTGCTCCACATCATAGGTCAAATCATCATCCAACTGAATTATGCTGAAGTCCAAGATATGAGACGGATCCCCAACATACTTCCGAAGCATAGAAACATGAAATATTGGGTGTACACTCGACAGGCTGGGTGGCAAAGCAAGCTCATAGGCAACCTCCCCAATTCTCCAAAGCACTTCAAACAGTCCAATGAACCGAGGACTCAATTTCCCTTTCTTCCCGAATTTCATAACACCCTTCATGGGCGAAACCTTTAGCAAGACCTTCTCACCAACCATGTAGGACATGTCTCGGACTTTCCTATCGGCATAAAACTTTTGCCTTGACTGTGCTGTACGGAGCCTTTCCTGGATTACTTTCACCTTCTATAGAACATCCTGAACATAATCAGTCCCCAATAGCATAGCCTCGCCGGGCTCGAACCAACCAACTGAAGATCTACACCACCTCCCGTATAGAGCCTCATACGGAGCCATCTGAATACTCGACTGGTAGCTGTTGTTATAAGCAAACTCTGCAAGCGGTAGAAACTCATCCCATGAACCTCCAAAATCAATAGCACATGCACCTAGCATGTCCTCCAGTATCTGAATGGTACGCTCGGACTACTCATCCGTCTGAGGATGAAAAGTTGTGCTCACCTCCACCTGAGTACCCAACTCCCTCTGCATGGCTCTCCAAAACTGCGAGGTAAACTGAGTTCCTCTATCATAAATAATAGAAACTGGAACACCATGCAGCCGAACAATCTCTCAGATATAAATCCTTGCCAACCGTTCTGAAGAATAGGTAGTACACACAGGAATGAAGTGCGCGGACTTGGTCATCCGATCCACAATAACCCAAATAGCATCTAACTTCTTCAAAGTCCGTGGAAGTCCAACAACAAAGTCCATAGCGATCCGCTCCCACTTCCACTCGAGAATAGTCATCTGCTGAAGCAAGCCACCCGGTCTCTGATGCTCATATTTTACCTGCTGACAGTTGAGACACCGAGCTACAAATCCCACAATATCTTTCTTCATCCTTCTCCACCAATAATGTTGTTTCAAGTCCTGATATATCTTTGCAGTACCCGGATGAATGGATTACCGCAAGCTATGAGCCTCCTCCAGAATCAACTCCCGAAGCCCATTCACATTGGGCACACAAATCCGGCCCTGCATCCTCAACACTCCATCATCGCCGATGGTTGCATCCTTAGCATCATGGTGCTGAACTCTATTCCTAAGGACAAGCAAATGCGGATCGTCATACTGGCGCTCCCTGATGCGATCATATAACGTAGACCAAGAAACCACACAAGCCAACACCCGACTAGGTTCCGAAAGGTCTAGTCTCACATGCCTATTAGCCAAGGCCTGAACATCAACTGCAAGGGGTCTCTCCTTCAACATTTTGCTTGAACAAATGTTGAAGGCTGTGATGATCAGTAAACACCTCACAAGATACGCCGTACAAGTAATGCCTCCAAATCTTCAATACAAGGACTATTGCAGCCAACTCCAAGTCATGGACAGGGTAGTTCTTCTCATGGGGCTTCAACCGACGAGAAGCATAAGCAATAACTCTACCCTCCTGCATCAACACACAACCAATCCCAACTCTTGAAGCATCACAATACACAGCATATGTACCTGAAGCTGATGGCAAAACCAATACTAGAGCTGTGGTCAAGGTTGTCTTGAGCTTCTGAAAGCTCTCTTCGCACTCGTCCGACCATACAAAAGGAGCACCCTTCTGGGTCAATTTGGTCAAGGGCGATGCAATGGATGAAAATCATTGAACAAACCGGCGATAATAGCCTGCCAACCCAAGAAAGCTACGAATCTCTGTGGCTGAGGACGGTCTAGGCCAACTCTGAACCGCCTCTATCTTCTTTGGATCAACCTGTATACCTTCGCTGGACACTACGTGCCCCAAGAAAGCCACTGAACCGAGCCAAAACTCACACTTAGAGAATTTTTCATACAGCTTCTCCTCCCTCAATCTTTGCAATACAACTCGCAAATGCTCCGCGTGCTCCTCCTGGCTACGCGAGTACACCAAAATATCATCAATGNGCAAGCCACCCGGTCTCTGATGCTCATATTTTACCTGCTGACAGTTGAGACACCGAGCTACAAATCCCACAATATCTTTCTTCATCCTTCTCCACCAATAATGTTGTTTCAAGTCCTGATACATCTTTGCAGTACCTGGATGAATGGATTACCGCAAGCTATGAGCCTCCTCCAGAATCAACTCCCGAAGCCCATTCACATTGGGCACACAAATCTGGCCCTGCATCCTCAACACTCCATCATCGCCGATGGTTGCATCCTTAGCATCATGGTGCTGAACTCTATCCCTAAGGACAAGCAAATGCGGATCGTCATACTGGCGCTCCCTGATGCGATCATATAACGTAGACCAAGAAACCACACAAGCCAACACCCGACTAGGTTCCGAAAGGTCTAGTCTCACATGCCTATTAGCCAAGGCCTGAACATCAACTGCAAGGGGTCTCTCCTCAACTGGAATATATGCCAAACTCCCCATACTTACTGCCTTTCGGCTTAATGCATCAGCCACCACATTGGCCTTTCCCGGATGGTATAATATAGTGATATCGTAATCCTTGAGCAACTCCAACCATCTCCGCTGCCTCAAATTAAGATCCTTTTGCTTGAACAAATGTTGAAGGCTGCGATGATCAGTAAACACCTCACAAGATACGCCGTACAAGTAATGCCTCCAAATCTTCAATACAAGGACTATTGCAGCCAACTCCAAGTCATGGACAGGGTAGTTCTTCTCATGGGGCTTCAACCGACGAGAAGCATAAGCAATAACTCTACCCTCCTGCATCAACACACAACCAATCCCGACTCTTGAAGCATCACAATACACAGCATATGTACCTGAAGCTGATGGCAAAACCAATACTAGAGCTGTGGTCAAGGTTGTCTTGAGCTTCTGAAAGCTCTCTTCGCACTCGTCCGACCATACAAAAGGAGCACCCTTCTGGGTCAATTTGGTCAAGGGCGATGCAATGGATGAAAATCATTGAACAAACCGGCGATAATAGCCTGCCAACCCAAGAAAGCTACGAATCTCTGTGGCTGAGGACGGTCTAGGCCAACTCTGAACCGCCTCTATCTTCTTTGGATCAACCTGTATACCTTCGCTGGACACTACGTGCCCCAAGAAAGCCACTGAACCGAGCCAAAACTCACACTTAGAGAATTTTTCATACAGCTTCTCCTCCCTCAATCTTTGCAATACAACTCGCAAATGCTCCGCGTGCTCCTCCTGGCTACGCGAGTACACCAAAATATCATCAATGAATACAACTACGAATGAATCTAGATAAGGCCGAAATACACTGTTCATCAACTGCATGAACGCTGCTGGGACATTGTTTAGCCCGAAAGACATAACAAGAAACTCATAGTGACCATATCTAGTTCGTAAAGCAGTCTTAAGAATATATGAATCCCTGATCTTGAATTTGTGATATCCTGATTGGAGATCAACCTTGGAGAACACTCGCGCTCCCTGGAGCTAGTCAAATAAATCATCAATGCGAGGCAAAGGATACTTGTTCTTGATTGTTACCTTGTTCAATTGCTTGTAATCGATGCACATTCTCATTGTGCCATCCTTCTTCTTCACAAACAGAACCTGTGCACCCCAAGGTGACACACTAGGCCGAATGAACCCCTTATCTAGGAGTTCCTGAAGTTGCTCCATCAGTTCTTTCAATTCTGCTGGCGCCATACGATACGGTAGAATAGAAATGGGCTGAGTGCCCAGCACCAGGTCAATATCAAAATCAATATCCCAGTCCGGTGGCATGCCCGACAAGTCTGCAGGTAATGCATCGGGAAAATCCCTCACAACCGAAACAGATTCAATGCTTGGAGTCTCAGCTCCAACATCCCTCACAAACGCTAGGTATGAAAGGAAACCCTTCCCAACCATACGCTGGGCCTTCAATAATGATATCACTCTACTAGGAATGTAATCAGTCACACCACGCCACTCAATTCGCGGCACATCCGGCATAGCCAAGGTGACGGTCTTAGCATAACAGTCTAGAATAGCACGACACGGAGATAACCAATCCATGACTAAAATGACATCAAAATCCACCATGCTCAATAGCAATAGGTCCACTCGTGTATCCAGACCCCCAATAGTTACTACACACAACCGGTACACACGGTCTACAACAACGGTATCGCCAGCCGGGGTGGACACATGAACAGGTAAGGTAAGAAATTCCCGGGGTGTACCCAAATAAAGAGCAAAATATGAGGACACATATGAATAGGTGGAACCGGGATCAAATAATACAGATGCATCCTCGTGGCAGACTGAAAAAATACCTGTAATGACAGCATTTGAAGCATTGGCATCTGTCCTACCTGGAATAGCATAGAATCAAGCCTGGCCACTGCCTGATCGACCTCCCCCTCTGGGGCGACCCTTGGTTGCCTGACCTCCACCCCTAGCTGGCTGGGCGGGTGGTAAGGTAACTGGAGCAGAAGTCGAGGGCTGACCCCTCTGCTGGGATGATCTAGCACCGCGATGAGGACACTGCCTCCACATGTGGCCCATCTCGCTACACTCATAACAACTCTCTGGTGCTGGAGAAGAGGAATGAAGGGAACCTCCCACACCGGAGTGTCTAGCCGGTGCACTCGGCATAGAAGGACCCTTGGCTAACGGAGCACGAGCTGGAAGGGCACTGAGTGATATTGGCCCTGCTGCAACCCATGAAAACCACGACCTGCAGATGCCCCACGGTACTCTGGACGGGCTGGCTGAGCAGGCCTGAAGGAACGACCTCTACCATGTTAGCTGTCACGACCCTAAACCCGAACCCGGTCGTGATGGCGCCTCTCGTGAAGACAAGGCCAGCCAATTCAAACAAAGTCTCATTTTAAGTAGTTAATTAACAAGAAAACAATACAAGCATAGATTAGTAGCAATGATCCGCGGAAAATGTAGCTAACCATCCCGACTACAGCCCAAATCGGGGTGTCACAATGTCATGAGCCACTAATGAATCCTAATAAAAAGATTACTAGTTACAATACATGGCACAATTTTTGAAGAACATAGGACCAACAAAATGAAAGAGATACGGGGCTGCGAACGCCAACAGCTACCTCGTAGTCTCTGGATCACCACCTGGACAGGAGGAATCAGTACTCCGGGGCGAAACCAACAACACCCGAATCTGCACACATGATGTAGGGAGTAATGTGAGTACTTCCAACTCAGTGAGTAATAAGCATAAATAACGACTGAAAGTAGGAAAACACACAAAGCACAAGGCATTCTATAATGAAGTATTTAAAACATCGTTCACAAACAGTAAATCAGTGAGAAATCGAGTAAAACCTTCTTTCAACAAGTAAAAACATGTAACTTTTCAAGTAAATGATGTGAAGTAAAATAAAGATAGAAAACCGCCCCTTGGGCTCAGTATCATTTAAAAATCCGCCCCTCGGGCACTATCACAGAACAGTATCAGCCCCTCGGGCATATAACATGGTACAACATCAGCCCCTCGGGCATATCACATGGTACAATATCAGCCCCTCGGGCATATCACATGGTACAATATCAACCCCTCGGGGTATACGGAGTTTATGGATTTCATAAAATCCAAATAGGATTCGGGTAATAACCCACCTTCATACTAAACAGCCTTAACGGAAGATGGCCAAGAAGGAAATGAGGTTTATAGCCAAAGTTCACAAAAAAAATTAATAATTTTTTAGAATAATCTGACCTTAAATGGAAAGATAATCCCTGGCAGATAATGGCTAGGTACTTAGATACAACATCATATGCCTCTATTGCTTATAAGTATAGAATGAATTTGGAATTAGTTCTATTACCTACAAATTTAGCTAAAATTCAGCATTTCTATCCATCGACCACAAGGAAGGGTTATAACTTTTCTAAAATCATTATTAAGCATATCATTCCTGCTGATGAATGGGGAATCAGTACATTGAAAGAAAGGGATTATATCCACCTAGAACAGAAAATTTCTGTTAAGTTTAACTATTGAGATTATATCTAAAGTTTTAATAAAACTTTCTTATATGAAAATTCTAACCGAAAACATTAATGGTTTATAAAGATCTGTTCTGTATTTGAACAGAATGTACCAAATTGGTTCTGTGAACGGTGGACTACATATGGCCCATCAATAGATATTTTATCAGAAAATTATAAGAGTTTATATACTCAATGGGTAAAATTATCTCCTAAATTAATTAGTCCACAGAAAGATAATATTTTCTTTGAAGGAATGGCCCTGATGTATTTTTTCATAGAATTTTCAATCCCATGGATTATGAAATGGGATATTAAAGTTGATTATACCAGCAAGGGATTTCCATGTCTTAATAGGATATTTTATACTAAGTTTTGGAGCAAAATGCTTCACAAAGATAAAGAAGGAAACGTCCATGGACAAGAAACTATAGATAATATCAACAGGCATTGGAGAGTTACAGTGCAAAAAGTTAAGCCAATAATACTGAAGATGAGGTTAGCCCTTTTAAACACATAACCAGAAAGTTACAAATAAAAAAGGGTGCAGTTTCAAAAAAGGAGATTATAACCTCCTATCTCAAAGAAGTCATGAAAGAATTAGCCAAGAATTTTGACACAGAAATTTCAGATGATGTGTCAATGGCGTCAATCGGTAATACAAATAGATGAGGACATCTGTTTAGCGGGAGAATCCCAAGAAGTTCATACAGAACATATCAATATTGAAGAAATCGAAGAATTTTTACAGAAAATGAAGGAAAATGCAGAGGAATCCTCATCATCAAAAAACAACAAACGCAAAAGAGTCGTTGGAAAATAATCAGAAGCCCCCCATTAGAATTATCGGAATAATAAGACAAATTAGCTTTTATAAAGTAGCCGACTCCACCATGTTAAGTTGTCGGCCACATAATCTACTTTAATAAACTAGAGCGTCATTTTCTTCATGTCATTTCCTTCTTTTCTTTTCTTTGTTGGCCACAAATAAATAGTACTGTCGACCATTTTATTGTACATTTTGTGGAGTTTTCTTTAATAAGATCCATTATCTTAGGCAATTTTCAGTCTCTCCCTCTCTTGTAAACACTATCTGTAATAGTTTTGTACATCAATAAAATCAAGAAGAACCACTTGGTTACAACTTGGGAGGTCTCAGGTATTTTTATTTTCTTCTGTTTAAATTTTAATTTCTTATTTGAATATTTATCCTAAATGATAGGCTAAATAATTATGTGTTAAACCTAGGATTCTTGAACTATTCTGAAATCATGCTCTAATATTAATTTGATTGCTGTATTTATTCTGATATTGTTAGGTTTAAGGTATAAACCCAGGCAATTCTGAGTTAGATAGTAAGCTCCGGTTATGGCAACATAACCGGTGGCCTCCGCAGAACCCGTTTTTAAGCCAAGGTGGGCGTTGTAAAAGGGTTAGCAGGTGAGGTCGTGGTTTAGATTTTACTAACTAGCTCATTATTTGACAAGGGTTTCCACCTTAATAATAATAATAATAGTAGTAGTAGTAGTAGTAGTAGTAGTAGTAGTAGTACTAGTAGTAGTAATAATAATAATAATAATAATAATAATAATAATAATAATAATAATAATAATAATAATAATTACTATGAAATGTCCATGGACAAGAAACTATAGATAATATCCACAAGGCATTGGAGAGTTACAATGGAAGAAGTAAAGCCAGTAATACAAAAATTAGCAACAAGGATACTATAAAATGTAAGGAGCAAATAGCGACTGCCTGCTCTGATACCATTTTGTGTGCCGGATCAGTTCGACTTGCTACATGGAGGATTACTAAGGTGAAAACCTTGTCAAATTATGAGCTAGCTAGTAAACTCTAAACCACAACCTCACCTGCTAACCCTTCTACAACACCCACCTTGGCTTAAAAACGGGTTCTGCGGAGGCTACCGGTTATACTGCCATAACCAGATCTTACTATCTAACTCAGAATTGCCTGGGTTTATACCTTAGACCTAAGCAACAGCGGAATAAATACAGCAATCAAATTAATATTAGAGCATGATTTCAGAATAGTTCAAGAATCCTAAGTTTAACACATAATTATTTAGCCTATCATTTAGGCTAAATATCAAATAAAAAATTAAAATTTAAACAGAAGAAAATAAAAATACCTGAGACCGCCTAGGTTGTAACCAAGTGGTTCTTTTTGATTTTATTGATGTACAAAAATAAAACTATTACAGAGAGTGTTTACAAGAGAGGGAGTGACTGAAGATTGCCTAAAAAAATTCTTGCCTTACCTTAAGCCTATGATCCTTATATAATGGATCTACTTAAAGAAAACTTCCAAAAAATGTACAATAAAACGGCCAACAACGGAAAGAAAGGAAGAAAATGACACTCTACTTTATTAAAGTAGATTCTGCGGCCGACAATTTAACATAGTGGGGTCGGCTACGATTAGGCCAGAGAAATTAATTTATTAATTTCTCAAAACAATTATATGTCTTTATATGTAAAAGTTTTAGGTGAGCATATTAGTTCACTAGATTCTAAGATAGGAGAATTAATTGACTTAGTTAAAAAAGTTAGTACTCCAAAGGAACCTCAATGATAGTAAGGTCTAGAAAGGTTACACCAGATTCTATTGCTTCTTCGAGCAAAACAGTGATAGACGTGCCTATGCAGCGACCTGTTGAAATAGAAGGTTTTCACCTTAAGTCCAAAGCAGACTTAGAAAAACTAGTGACTGATAAGCTAGCTAGTTTAGATTTAATCATAATTAGTAACAGTATAAGCTTGTTGACCCGAAGATATTACCGAAACTAAAATCCATGTAGAGGGAAAATTAATTTCATCCCATCTGATAGGTCTCCTAGCGGTGACCTTGGATTTAGCAAAATTAGTCTCGAATATTATAGACAGATTAGACGAATATGTCAGTTGCAACGAGGATTTAAAGTACACAAAAATTTATAATAAATCCTATATGACAAGCAGATAAGTTCAGATCCAGGTGCATAGTTATAACCATGCGTTTTAACATTTAGAGTTAAAGCATCTAGAATATTAACATCTAAAAGAGATAATTTTAAATTGGGTTGTGTATTGAAATTTATTGGACCATAAGCCACCGTAGATTCAATTGAACCCATTAGAGACTGTCTAAAATTCAAATTTCTCAGCACCACTGAATGACGGAGGCTGGAGTCTACCAAACCTCTCAAGACGACGCTGCTCATCATCCGGCATAACCGTTACCATGAACTCCCGGGCTGGCACAACCTGCTGGGCTGGATGTGCCCCTGGCGTCTGAAGTCCCTGCACTACCTGCTTAGGTGTGCGAGCAGCGGGGGTCTGGTTGCCTCCCCCGGCCAGTGAAGTAGCTGCTGCTGTGGTGGCTGAAACTGCCTGAGCCAGGCCAGTGCAAATGGATAAGATTTGAGTCAAGGCCTCCTGAAGACCCGGAATCACGATGGGCACAGCTGGTTCCTGAACTGGTGCTACTAGAGCCTGATTGTCACGACCCTATCCCCGAACCCGGTCCTGATGGGGCCTCTCGTGAAGACAAGGCCAGCCAATTCAAACAATGTCTCATTTCAAATAATTAATTAACAAGAGAACAACACAAGCATAGATTAATAGTAATCACACGCGGAAAAAAACGTAGCTAACCATCCCGACTACAGCCCAAACCGGGGTGTCACAATGTCATGAGCAACTAATGAATCCTAATAACAAGATTACTAATTACAATATCTGGCACAATTTTTGAAGAACATAGGATCAATAAGATGAAAGAGATACGGGGCTGCAGACGCCAACAGCTACCTCGTGGTCTCTGAATCACCGCCTGGACAGGAGAAATCAATACTCCAGGGCGGAACCAACAACGCCTGAATCTGCACACATGGTGTAGGGAGTAATGTGAGCACTCCAACTCAGTGAGTAATACATATAAATAATGACTGAAAGTAAGAAAACATACAAAGCACAAGGCATTCTATGACGAAGCATTTAAAACATCGTTCGCAAACAGTAAATCAGTGAGAAATCAAGTAAAACCTTCTTTCAACAGGTAAAAAAAAAACATGTAACTTTCCAAGTAAATGATGTGAAGTAAAAGAAAGGTAGAAAATCGCCCCTCGGGCTAAGTATCATTTAAAAATTCGCCCCTCGCGCAATATCACAGAACAGTATCAGCCCCTCGGGCATATCACATGGCAGACCCTAGCCCCTTGGGCATATCACATGGTACAACATCAGCCCCTCGGGCATATCACATGGTACAACATCAGCCCCTCGGGCATATCTCATGGTACAACATCAGCCACTCGGGCATATCACATGGTACAGCATCTGCCCCTCGGGCATATCACATGGTACAATATCAGCCCCTCGGGCTATATTTCACATCACAATGGGTACCCGCGCTCACTGGGGGTGGACAGACTCCGGGAAGGGCCCCTTACGGCCCAAGTGCAATATCAAGCCACCTCATGGCATACATGCCTTATATTAATCGCAAACCACCTTGTGGCACATAAAGTATCTCAGGCCCTCGGCCTCATATCAGTCACAAGCCACCTCGTGGCACATAAAGTATCTCAGGTCCTCGGCCTCATATTAATCACAAGCCACCTCGTGGCACATAAAGTATCTCAGGCCTTCGACCTCATATCACTCAGTAAAACCTACATCTGGCCCTCGGCCGCAGTCAGTCAGAAAAATCATTTCAAGCCCCTCGGGCATAGTAAAACAATAGTTCTCAGCCCAAAACATCATTTAAAATATTGTGTAAATCTCAAAACTGAGTAAAAGTGGTTGAGTTGTAAAATAGTAAAAGCAGCATGACTGAGTTCAAGTAATAATTACAATAGTGAGGAAACAGTGATTAAAACCCCCGAAGGGTTCGAACAATTGGCACAAAGCCCAAATATGGCAATCAGCCCAAAACAAGGTAATAACAAGTAAGTTTCAATCAAATGCGTAGTAAAATCATCAATCGGGATGGACCAAGTCCTAATCCCCAAAAGTAAACGACCCCACGTTCATCATTGAGCGCGTGCCTCACCTTAATATAGCACTACGATGTGCAAATCCGGGGTTTCGAACCCTCAGAATATCATTTACGATCACTACTCACCTCAAACCAGCTAAATCCCTAGCCCGCGACGGCTTTGCCCTTCAAATTGGTCTCCACACGCGTTGAATCTAACCAAAATCAGACTAATGTGTCACAATATGCTGAGGGAACAAAGCCCAAGCGAAACAATCGGAAAAATATCAAGAATTTACGAAATTAGAAAAACCCGAGCCCCGCGGCCACTTCTCGAAGTTCAGAAATTTTTACATCATCGTGTCCCTTACCTCCTAATGAGTTCAACCCAACAAAAATTATCGAATTCCGACATCGGTTCGACCTCCAAGTCTTAAAATCTAAACTTAAGGATTTTGTCATAGATTTTCCAACTTAAATCACCAATTAAATACTAGATATGGCGATATACTGGAGTAATTTAACCAAAGTTGAGTTAAGAACACTTACCCCGATGTTTCCCTTGAATCCTCCAAAAATCTCCTCAAATTCGCTTCAACTCCAAGTCCTATGGCTCCAATTATGTTTAAGATGGCCACAATCCCTTCTTTTTAAGAATTATCCGAGAAAGTCTCCTTTGGATATAGTTTTGAGGTTGATTTTGCTGTGATTCAGGGTGTTTTGGAGGTGTTTCTCTTGGATGGTAACGATAGTGGGTTTTGCATGGCATGTAGGCACTGGTTTCTATTTATAAAGGGGTAAAAAATCGAGACAAAATGCACCAGTCGGGTTTAAAATGCGACCGAGATCCGCCGCATATCCAACTTGCTGTCCGCATCTTTGCTATGGCCATCGCAGATTGTAACCCTAGCCTTCATCGCAGTTCAATGTGAGGTATGGTTTGTGGTCCGCATGTCAAGAATGCGACCGCATTTTCGACGTTTGTTTTTGTCCAGAAATCTGTCTCGGTCTGCGGTCTCAGTGTGGTGGATATGCGGTCCGCATTGTGGAAATGAGACCGCATTCTTGACGTCAATGTTTGCCCAGAAAACTGTCTGGGTGTGCGATATGCGGTCCGCATTTGAGTAATGCGACCGCATTCTCGACTCTGGTTTTCTGCAACTATTTCCAACAATGAATTAGTCCGTTTAACCACCTAAAACTCACCCGAGGTCACTAGGACCTCAGCCAAATATACCAACCTACCCCATAATATTATTCAAACTTGTTCCAACCTTCGGAACGCTCAAAACAACCTCTCAACACCAGACTCGGTCGGATTCAAGCCTAAGAAATTCAAAATCTTCTAAGTTACTCTTCTTTTAATCAAAAACCCAATCAGACCATGTCCGAATGACATGAAATTTCGCACATGCACATCCCAAATAACATAACGAAGCATAATAAGATAGAAATAGGGAAAATGGTGCGGTAACTTATGAGACGACTGGCCGGGTCGTCACATTCTCCCTCACTTAAACAAATGATCGTCCTCTAACGAGTCAGGAAACATACCTGAAGCCTCAAATAGGTGAGGATATCTGCTCCGCATCTCCCGCTCGGTTTCCTAAGTAGCCTCCTCCACAGGTCGACCTCTCCACTGCACTTTCATTGAAGCTATATCCTTTTACCTTAACTTTCGAACCTGACGACCCAAAATCGCCACTGGCTCCACCTCATAGGTCAAATCATCGTCAAACTGAAATTGTGCTGAAGTCCAAGATATGAGACGGATCCCCAATATACTTCCAAAGCATAGAAACATGAAATATTGGGTGTACACTCGACAGGTTGGGTGGCAAAGCAAGCTCATAAGCCACCTCCCCAATTCTCTGAAGCACTTCAAACGGCCCAATGAACCGGGGACTCAGTTTTCCTTTCTTCCCGAATCTCATAGCACCCTTCATGGGCGAAACCTTCAGCAAGACCTTCTCACCAACCATGTTGGACACATCTCGGACATTCCTATCGGCATAACCTTTCTGCCTCGACTGCGCTGTACGGAGCCGTTCCTGGATTGTTTTCACCTTCTCTAGAGTAGCCTGAACCAAGTCAGTTCCCAATAGCCTAGCCTCGTCAGGCTCGAACCAACCAACCGAGAACTACACAGCCTCCCATACAGAGCCTCATACGGAGCCATCTGAGTACTTGACTGGTAGCTGTTGTTATAAGCAAACTCTGCAAGCAGTATAAACTCATCCCACGAACCTCCGAAATCAATAGCACATGTGCGCAACATGTCCTCCCGTATCTGAATGGTACGCTCGGACTGCCTATCCTTCTAAGGATGAAAAGCTGTACTCAACTCCACCTGAGTACCCAACTCCCTCTGCACGGCTCTCCAAAATTGCGAGGTAAACTGAGTACCTCTATCTGAAATAATCGAAACTGGAACACCATGCAGTCGAACAATCTCTCGGATATAAATCCTTGCCAACCTAATGAAGTGCGCGGACTTGGTCAGCCGATCCACAATCACCCAAATGGCATCGAACTTCTTCAAAGTCCGTGGAAGTCCAACCACAAAGTCCATAGTAATCTGCTCCCACTTCCACTCAGGAATAGTCATCCGCTGAAGCAAGCCACCCGGTCTCTGATGCTCATATTTTACCTGCTGCCTAGGTCTGCGATCTGGGTGTGTGATTTGTGGCTCGCATACAGGGTTTGCGGTATCATAACCTGCTTCGCAATGTCTCTTTGCTCTTTTACAAAATTACAACTTTTCTGATTTTTCTGCAACTTTTCCAAGGACGAATTAGTCCGTTTAGCCACCCTAAACTCACCCGAGGCCACTGGGACCCCAACCAACCATGCCAATATATCTCATAACGTTATTCGAATTTGTTCTAACCATCGGAACGCTCAAACAACCTCCCAACACCAAATTCCCGTCGGATTCAAGCCTAAGAATTTCAAAGTCTTCTAAGTTATACTCTTTTAATCGAAAGCCCAATCAGACCATGTCCGCATGACATGAAATTTCGCACGACATCCCAAATAACATAACGAAGCATGATAAGGTAGAAATGGGGAAAACGGAGCGGTAACTTATGAGACGACTAGCCGGGTCGTCACATTCCCCCCCACTTAAACAGACGTTCGTCCTCGAACGAGTCAAAAAACGTACCTGAAGCTTCAAATAGGTGAGGATATCTGCTCCGCATCTCACGCTCAGTCTCCCAGGTTGCCTCTTCCACGGGTCGACCTCTCCACTGCACTTTCACTGAAACTATATCCTTTGACCTTAACTTCCGAACCTGACGACCCTAAATCGCCACTTGCTCCACATCATAGGTCAAATCATCATCCAACTGAATTATGCTGAATTCCAAGATATGAGACGGATCCCCAACATACTTCCGAAGCATAGAAACATGAAATATTGGGTGTACACTCGACAGGCTGGGTGGCAAAGCAAGCTCATAGGCAACCTCCCCAATTCTCCAAAGCACTTCAAACAGTCCAATGAACCGAGGACTCAATTTCCCTTTCTTCCCGAATTTCATAACACCCTTCATGGGCGAAACCTTTAGCAAGACCTTCTCACCAACCATGTAGGACATGTCTCGGACTTTCCTATCGGCATAACTCTTTTGCCTCGACTGCGCTGTACGGAGCCTTTCCTGGATTACTTTCACCTTCTATAGAACATCCTGAACATAATCAGTCCCCAATAGCCTAGCCTCGCCGGGCTCGAACCAACCAACTGAAGATCTACACCACCTCCCGTACAGAGCCTCATACGGAGCCATCTGAATACTCGACTGGTAGCTGTTGTTATAAGCAAACTCTGCAAGCGGTAGAAACTCATCCCATGAACCTCCGAAATCAATAGCACATGCACCTAGCATGTCCTTCAGTATCTGAATGGTACGCTCAGACTACTCATCCGTCTGAGGATGAAAAGCTGTGCTCACCTCCACCTGAGTACCCAACTCCCTCTGCACGGCTCTCCAAAACTGCGAGGTAAACTGAGTTCTTCTATCGTAAATAATAGAAACTGGAACACCATGCAGCCGAACAATCTCTCAGATATAAATCCTTGCCAACCGTTCTGAAGAATAGGTAGTACACACAGGAATGAAGTGCGCGGACTTGGTCATCCGATCCACAATAACCCAAATAGCATCGAACTTCTTCAAAGTCCGTGGAAGTCAAACAATAAAGTCCATAGCGATCCGCTCCCACTTCCACTCGGGAATAGTCATCTGCTGAAGCAAGCCACCCGGTCTCTGATGCTCATATTTTACCTGCTGACAGTTGAGACACCGAGCTACAAATCCCACAATATCTTTCTTCATCCTTCTCCACCAATAATGTTGTTTCAAGTCCTGATACATCTTTGCAGTACCTGGATGAATGGATTACCGCAAGCTATGAGCCTCCTCCAGAATCAACTCCCGAAGCCCATTCACATTGGGCACACAAATCTGGCCCTGCATCCTCAACACTCCATCATCGCCGATGGTTGCATCCTTAGCATCATGGTGCTGAACTCTATCCCTAAGGACAAGCAAATGCGGATCGTCATACTGGCGCTCCCTGATGCGATCATATAACGTAGACCAAGAAACCACACAAGCCAACACCCGACTAGGTTCCGAAAGGTCTAGTCTCACATGCCTATTAGCCAAGGCCTGAACATCAACTGCAAGGGGTCTCTCCTCAACTGGAATATATGCCAAACTCCCCATACTTACTGCCTTTCGGCTTAATGCATCAGCCACCACATTGGCCTTTCCCGGATGGTATAATATAGTGATATCGTAATCCTTGAGCAACTCCAACCATCTCCGCTGCCTCAAATTAAGATCCTTTTGCTTGAACAAATGTTGAAGGCTGCGATGATCAGTAAACACCTCACAAGATACGCCGTACAAGTAATGCCTCCAAATCTTCAATACAAGGACTATTGCAGCCAACTCCAAGTCATGGACGGGGTAGTTCTTCTCATGGGGCTTTAACTGACGAGAAACATAAGCAATAACTCTACCCTCCTGCATCAAAACACAACCAATCCCGACTCTTGAAGCATCACAATACACAGTATATGTACCTGAAGCTTATGGCAAAACCAATACTAGAGTTGTGGTCAAGGTTGTCCTGAGCTTCTGAAAGCTCTCTTCGCACTCGTCCGACCATACAAAAGGAGCACCCTTCTGGGTCAATTTGGTCAAGGGCGATGCGATGGATGAGAATCCCTAGATGAACCAGCAATAATAGCTTGCCAACCCAAGAAAGCTACGGATCTCTGTGGCTGAGGACAGTCTAGGCCAACTCTGAACTACCTCTATCTTCTTTGGATCAACCTGAATACCCTCGCTGGACACTACGTGCCCCAAGAAAGCCACTGAACCGAGCCAAAACTCACACTTAGAGAATTTTGCATAAAGCTTCTCCTCCCTTAATCTTTGCAATACAACTCGCAAATTCCCCGCGTGCTCCTCCTTACTACGCGAGTACACCAGAATATCATCAATTAATACAACCACGAATGAATCTAGATAAGGCCGAAATACATTGTTCATCAACTGCATGAAAGCTGTTGGGGCATTGGTTAGCCCGAAAGACATAACAAGAAACTCATAGTGACCATATCTAGTTCGGAAAGCAGTCTTAAGAATGTCTGAATCCTTGATTTTTAACTGGTGATAACCCGAACGGAGATCAATCTTGGAGAACACTCGCGCTCCTTGAAGCTGGTCAAACAAATCATCAATGCAAGGCAAAGGTACTTGTTCTTGATTTTTATCTTGTTTAATTGCCTGTAATCGATGCACATTCTCATCGTGCCATCCTTCTTCTTCACAAACAGAACCGGTGCACCCCAAGGTGACAAACTAGGCCGAATGAACCCCTTATCTAGGAGTTCCTGAAGTTGCTCCTTCAGTTCTTTCAACTCTACTGGTGCCATACGATACGGTGGAATAGAGATGGGCTGAGTGCTCGACACCAAGTCAATACCAAAATAAATATCCCTGTCCGGTGGCATTCCCGGCAGGTCTACGAGAAATACATCGGGAAAATCCCTCACAACTGGAACCGATTCAATGCTTGGAGTCTCAGCTCCAACATCCCTCACAAACGCTAGGTATGAAAGGCAACCCTTTCCAACTATATGTTGGGTCTTCAAGAACGATATCACTCTACTAGGAATGTAATCAGTCACGCCACGCCACTCGATCCGCGGTACACCCGGCATAGCCAGAGTTACCATCTTAGCATGACAGTCTAGAATAGCACGACACGGAGATAACCAATCCATGCCCAAAATGACATCAAAATCCACCATGCTCAATAGCAATAGGTCCATTCGGGTCTTCAGACCCCCAATAGTCACTTACACATGACCGGTACACACGGTCTACAACAACGGTATCGCCCACCAGGGTGGATACATAAACAGGTAAGGTAAGAATTTCCCGGGGCGTACCCAAATAATGAGCAAAATATGAGGACACATATGAATAGGTGGATCCGGGATCAAATAATACAGATGCATCTTTGTGGCAGACTGAAACAATACCTGTAATGACGGCATCTGAAGCACTGGCATCTGTCCTACCTGGAATAGCATAGAATCGAGCCTGGCCACTGCCTGATCGACCTCCCCCTCTAGGGCGACCCCTAGCTACCTGACCTCCACCCCTAGCTGCCTGGGCGGGTGGTAAAGTAACTGGAGTAGAAGTCGAGGGCTGACCCCTTTGCTGGGACGATCTAGCACCGCGATGAGGACATTGCCTCCACATGTGGCCCATCTTGCCACACTCATTAAAACTACTTGGTGCTGGAGAAGAGGAATGAAGGGAACCTCTCGCACCGAAGTGTCTAGCAGGTGCACTCGGCATAGAAGGACCCCGGGCTGACAGAGCACGAGCTGGAAGGGCGCTGAGTGATGATTGGCCCTACTGCAACCGATGATAACCACGGCCTGCAGATGCCCCACGGTACTCTGGACGAGCTGGCTCGGCAGGCCTGAAGGAACGACCTTTACCCTGCAGAAATTGGCCCCTCGAAGGAGTACCACTGTAACTACCCGATCCTCGAGGCATCTCAGCCTCCCTCTCCTCTCGCTCCTGACGGCGAACCGTCTCAATCTCGCGAGCTATATCTACCACCTCCTCCAAAGTAGCACCCAATACTCTCTCCCAGGTCATGAGAATACGGAGATGATAGTTAAGGCTATCCACAAACCTCTTGATCCTTTCACGATCATTCGGAACCGTCCAAACAGCATGACGAGTCAATTCAGAAAACCTCGACTCGCACTACGACACAGTCATATCTCCCTGTCGCAGCCATTAAAATTGTCTGCGCAGCTCCTCTCTGTGGGACTGCGGCACATACTTCTCCAGGAAAAGAGCAGAGAATTGCTGACAAGTAAGGGGCGCTGCATCAACCGGCCTACGCCTCTCATACGCCTCCCACCAAAGTGAAGGCAGCTCCCGTAAACTGAAAGGTGGTGAATGCCACACCACTAGACTCAAGAATCCCGGTTGTCCGGAGCATTCGCTGACACTAGTCAAGAAAACCCTGGGCATCCTCGCCCTCAGCACCACTGAATGACGGAGACTGGAGTCTGCCAAACCTCTCAAGATGATGCTGCTCGTCATCTGGCATAACTGGCACCATGAACTCCTAGGCTGGTACAACTGGCTGCGCTGGAGGTTCCCCCGGCATCTGAAGTCCCTGCGCTGCCTGCTCAGGCGTACGAGCAGCGGGGGTCTGATTGCCTTCCCCGGCCTGCGAAGTAGCTGCTGTTGTGGTAGCTGAAACTGCCGGAGCCTGGCAAGTGCAAACAGATAATATCTGAGCCAAGGTCTCCTGAAGACCTAGAATAACGATAGGCACAACTGGTGCATGAACTGGTGATGCTGGAGCCTGATCCTGAATTGGGGCAGCTGGTGGGTCGGCAGGTGCTGCCCTAGCTACTCTGCCTCTACCACGACCACGACCGCGTCCACGGCCTCCGGTGGCCTCAATGGGTGGCACTGGTGGTCGTCCACCACGTCCGGTATCTCGCATCCTCACCATCTGCGAGAGAATAGGATAACAGAAGTTTAGTAATCGGATCAACAAGTTCGCACGATGAGAATTTCAAGAATTTTTCCTAAAAAGATTCTGCAGCCACTTGAAGATAAATACAGACGACTCCGTACCGATCCGCGAGACTCTACTAAACCCGCACACGACTCGTGAGACCTATGTAACATAGGCTCTGATACCAAGCTGTCACGACCCTATCCCCAAACCCGGTCGTGATGGCGCCTCTCGTGAAGACAAGGCCAGCCAATTCAAACGAAGTCTCATTTCAAATAATTAATTTACAAGAGAACAACACAAGCATAGTTTAACAGCAATCACACGCGGAAAAAAACGTAGCTAACCATCCCGACTACAGCCCAAACCGGGGTGTCACAATGTCCTGAGCAACTAATGAATCCTAATAACAAGATTACTAATACAATATCTAGCACAATTTTTGAAGAACATAGGAACAACAAGATGAAAGAGATACGGGGCTGCGGACGCCAACATCTATCTCGTGGTCTCTTAATCACCGCCTGAACAGGAGAAATCAATACTCCGAGGCGGAACCAACAACGCCTGAATCTGCACACATGGTTCAGGGAGTAATGTGAGTACTCCCACTCAGTGAGTAATACATATAAATAATGACTGAAAGTAAGAAAACATACAAAGCACAAGGCATTCTATAACGAAGCATTTAATACATCGTTCGCAAACAGTAAATCAGTGAGATATCAAGTAAAACCTTCTTTCAACAAGTAAAAAAAAACATGTAACTTTCCATGTAAATGATGTGAAGTCAAAGAAAGGTAGAATATCATAATCTTTGAGCAATTCTAACCATCTCCGCTGCCTCAGATTAAGATCTTTTTGCTTGAACAAGTGTTGAAGGCTATGATGATCAGTGAACACTTCACAAGATACGCCGTATAAGTAATGCCTCCAATTCTTTAAAGCATGAACTATGGCAGCTAGCTCCAAATCATGCACAGGGTAGTTCTTCTCATGAGCCTTCAACTGACGAGAAGCATAAGCAATAACTCTACCCTCCTGCATTAATACACAACCGATCCCAATTCTTGAGGCATCACAATATACGGTATACGAACCCGAGGATGATGGTAGAACCAATACTGGAGCTGTGGTTAGGGCTGTCTTGAGCTTTTGAAAGCTCTCCTCACACTTGTCCGACCATACAAATGGAATATCCTTCTGGGTCAATTTGGTCAAGGGCGATGCGATGGATGAGAAACCCTGAACAAACCGGCGATAATAGCCTGCCAACCCGAGAAAGCTACGAATCTCGGTGACTGAGGACGGTCTAGGCGAACTTTGAACCACCTCTATCTTCTTTGGATCAACCTGTATACCCTCGCTGGACGCCACGTGCCCCAAGAAAGCCACTGAATTGAGCCAAAACTCACACTTGGAGAATTTTGCATAAAGCTTCTCCTCCCTCAATCTCTGCAATACAACTCGCAGATGCTCTGCGTGTTCTTCCTGGCTACGCGAGTACACCAGAATATCGTCAATAAATACCACAAAAAACGAATCCAGATAAGGCCAAAATACATTGTTCATTAACTGCATGAACGCTGCTGGGGCATTGGTCAGCCCGAAAGACATAACAAGAAACTCATAGTGGCCATATCTAGTCCGGAACGCAGTCTTAAGGATATCTGCATCCCTGATCTTTAACTGGTGATATCCTGAACGGAGATCAATCTTAGAGAACACTCGTGCTCCCTGAAGCTAGTCAAATAAATCATCAATACGAGGCAAAGGATATTTGTTCTTGATCATTACCTTGTTCAATTGCCTATAATCGATGCACATTCTCATCGTGCCATCCTTCTTTTTCACAAATAGAACCGGTGCACCCCAAGGTGACACACTAGGGCGAATGAACCCTTTATCTAGGAGTTCCTGAAGTTGCTCCTTTAATTCTTTCAACTCTGTTGGTGCCATACGATACGGTGGAATAGAGATGGGCTGATAGACCGGCACCAGGTCAATACCGAAATCAATATCCCTGTCCGGCGGCATGCCCGGCAGGTCTGCAGGAAATACATCGGGAAAATCCTGCACAATTGGAATGGAATCGATGCTTGGAGTCTCAGCTCCAACATCCCTTACGAATGCAAGGTATGCAAGGCAAACCTTCCCAACCATACGTTGGGCTTTCAAATATGATATCACCCTACCGGGAATATAATCAATCAAGCCACACCACTCGATCCGCGGGACACCTGGCATAGCCAAAGTAACTGTCTTAGCATGACAGTCTAAAATAGCACGACATGGAGATAACCAATCCATGCCCAAAATAACATCAAAATCTACCATGCTTAAAGCAATAGATCAACTCGGGTCTCCAAACCCCCAATAGTTACTACACACGACCGATACACATGGTCTACAATAATAGTGTCACCCATCGGGGTAGACATAACCAGTAGAGTAAGAAGCTCACGGGGTGTACCCAAATAATGAGCAAAATATGAAGACACATATGAATAAGTGGAACCGGGATCAAACAATATAGAGGCATCTTTGTGGCAGACTGAAACAATACCTGTAATAACGGCATCAGAAGCACTAGCATCTGTCCTGCCTGGAATAGCATAGAATCGAGCCTGGCCACCGCCTGCTTGACCTCCCCCTCTAGGGAGACCTCTAGCTGCCTGACCACCGCCCCTAGCTGGCTGAGCGGGTGATAAAGTAACTGGAGCAGAAGTCGAGGGTTGACCCCTCTATTGGAATGATCTAGCTCCATGATGAGGACAATGCCTCCGTATGTGGCCCATCACACCACACTCATAACAGTTCACTGGTGCACTAGCAAATGCAATCGGCCTAGAAGGACCCTGGGCTGACAGAGCATGAGGTGGAAGGGCGCTAAGTGATGACTGGCCCTGCTGCAACCCATGATAGCGACGACCTGCAGATTCCCCACTATGCCCTGGGCTTACTGACTGAGCAGGCCTAAATGAACGGCCTCTACCTCGCTAAAACTGGCCTCTCGAAGGAATACAACTGAAATTACTCGATCCTCGAGGCCTCTTAGCCTCCCTTTCCTCTCGCTCCTGACGGCGAACCGTCTCAATCTCGTTAGTTATGTCCACCACTTCTTCGAAAGTAGCACCCAATACTCTCTCCCTGGTCATAAAAATATGGAGATTATAGTTAAGGCCATCCACAAACCTCCTGATCCTTTCACGGTCAGTTGGAACCATCCATACTACATGTCGAGCCAACTCAGTAAATTTTGACTCATATTGCGACACAGTCATATCCCCTTGTAGCAGCCATTCGAACTGTCTACGCAGCTCCTCTCTGCGGGACTGCGGCACATAATTCTCCAAGAAAAGAGCAGAGAACTGCTGCCAAGTAAGGGGCGCTGCATCCACCGGCCTACACCTCTCATACGCCTCCCACCAATTAAAGGCAGCTCCCGTAAACTGAAAGGTGGTGAATGCCACACCACTAGACTCAAGAATCCCGGCTGTCCGGAGCATTCGCTGAAACTTATCAAGAAAACCCTGAGCATCCTCGCCCTCAGCACCATTGAATGATGGAGGCTTGAGTCTACCAAACCTCTCAAGACGACGTTGCTCATCGTCTGGCATAACTGGTACTATGTACTCCTGAGCTGGTGCAACTGGCTGGGCTGGAGGTACCCTCGGCATCTGTAGTCTCTGGACTACTTGCACAAGTGTGCGGGCAACTGGAGTCTGATTGCCTCCCCCGGCCTGCGGAGTAGTTGCCGCTGCGTTGGCCGAAACCGCCTGAGCTAGGCCAGTGCAAACGGTTAGAATCTGAGCCAAGGTCTCCTGAAGACCTGGAATAGCTGCAGGCACAGCTGGTGCCTGAACTGGGGCTGCTGGAGCCTGTTCCTGAGCTGGGGCAGCTGGTGGATCAACAGATGCTGCCCTCGCTGCTCTGCCTCTACCACGACCACGACCGCGTCCACGGCCTCTGGTGGCCTCAGTGGTTGGTATTGGTGGTCGTCCACCTCTTCCAGTAGTTCGTGGCCTCACCATCTGTGACAGAATAGGATAGCAGAAGTTTTAGTACTCGGATCAACAAGTTCGCACGACAAGAATTTCAAGAATATGGAATTTTCCTAAAAAGGTTCTGCAGCCTCTCGAAGATAAGTACAGACGTCTCCGTACCGATCCGCAAGACTCTACCAAACCCGCTCATGACTCGTGAGACCTATGTAACCTAGGCTCTGATACCAACTATCACGTACCAAAATCCCAACCCGGTCGTGATGGCGCCTCTCATGAAGACAAGGCCAGCCAAACCAACTAAACTTTGCTCAAACAGTTAAATAATTCGAAAATAATATAAGTATGGTTAAATAACAGTAATTTGCGGATAAATATAGTAAACCATCCCGACTACAGCCCTCAGATCGGGGTGTCACAAAGTCATGAGCCACTAATGAAATCCTAATAATAAAATAACTATTACAATATCTTTGGCACAATTGTTTGAAGAAAGTGGAAACAACAAAATAAAAGAGATACGGGTTGCGAACGCCAACAGCTACCTCGTAATCTCTGAATCACCACCCTGACAATAGTAGTAGTCAGTACCTCGGGGTGGAACCGATAATGCCTGAATCTGCACACATGGTGCAGGGAGTAATGTGAGTACTTCCAACTCAGTGAGTAATAAATATAAATAATGACTGAAAGTAAGAAACACATAAGACTTAAAGTAATCTACGATGGAGCGGTAAAAACATGTAACATCTCAAATAGATAACGCGAAGTAAGAAGTTTTAGAAATTTAAACGGTCATATTTCTAGACATAGAAAGAGAAACTCTGGCGACAAACACAAACTGAAGCAAAACAGACCTCCTTCGCCGGTGCCACCACTGGCCGGTGAACGGGACACCCTCACCCACACCAAAGAGACTGAACCAAAGGCTTCTGGTGAGAGAAAACAAGATTTACAGAAAGAATCGCTGACGATTTTGAGAAGAAATCGCCTTCTTCGAAGCTCACTTGAAGCTCACTGAAACCCAGCAATGGCGACGCCGGCCGGCGATATTCCGGCTGGCCAACTCGCGTCGCTCATACTCGCTACTCACCCAACCCCAGATACCAACATACCCCTATCCCAACCTATGGATTTTACCAAAATCCTAAACCCTGCAACCTCAAGCAGTACAAATACGAAGAACCCTAACCAGCAAATTGACCCAATTACTTTCCGGCGAGCTACCTATCTGCATGGCCAAACAATCGTGAAATTTACTGAAGCGGAAGTCACTCGCAT
>MCJB01052727.1:8225-20921 GCA_002018475.1 Nicotiana obtusifolia | reverse complement strand
CCAAGATAAATCCCCCCCGCCCGCGTTGACCATTCCTTGGGATGTTTCTTTAATAAGTGAGTTCTAATTTTACCCATCCCACCTTCATTACCCCCAGTTCTAAACATCCACACATGTCCACAAAGACCACAAACGGCCGTCTGATATTCTTTGTTCTTCTGTACAAATTCCCAAACCTCAGATCTATCCTTACGTTGAACCGGGGCTCTAGTGGGAGGTAGGGGAGGAGGCAAGTCGGACTGAACTTCAGGTGGACTAGCATCAAATTCACGTTGTTCTTCTAAATTAACCCCAGTTTCATAATTAAATTCCGCTTCTACATTTTGTGAATCAAGAGGATTAAAGGAGCTAAAATCATGATAATATTGATTTTCCTCTACGTGTTGACTAGAACTACCAATAATTCCTTTACCCTTATTTCCCGAACGACCACGTGCCCGCCCCCCACTATTAGTTCCAATTGAACCTCTTTGAGACATAATTATAATTTATAGCAAATAAAATAACCAACGAATAAAATAAATATATCACAAAAATATAATTAAAGAGTAGAGATAGGAACGACCAACCAATATAGCCGTATAATTGAGATGAAGTTGAAACTTGAAGCTTCAATTGATAGCAAGTTAGCAACTCCAAGTAAAACTTGATAAATAATAACCAAAATTGTGGAATTTAGATTTACACAAGTAGCCAATGTAACAAAATAGCAATATTGTAGATGATTTTAAGAGAATTAGAGAGAGTTTGATGATTTTTGTGAATAATATGATGAAATAATGGGGTATTTATAAGAAAAAATAGTTAGGGAGGGTTATGGGGTGGTTATGGGCTGAAAATAGCCGTTTTTGGCCGTTGCCCAATGGCTATTTCATCAATAGAGCCATTGGCAACGGCTATAAATTAAAGAAGGAAGGCTGCTCTGCGAACCGGTCCGGTCCGGTCCGGTCTGAGCCGGTCCGGTCCGATTCCGGACCAAAAATATACCGGTCCGTCCGGTCGAAATGCGTAGGACCATGTCGCCACCGGACCCCAAGCCCCCACACGTTATTTGGTCCGGTTCTAACCGGTCCGGGCCAGTTTTCGGTCCCAAACCGGTCCGGTCCGGTTAGAACCGGACCAATAGCCACCCTTAGTCAAAAGCTCTAAGAACCTCCAAATCCAAATTCGAAAATACGCCGAAGTCTAAAATAATCACACAAACCTCATGGAACAATCAAATCATCAATACGAGGTAATTTACTCAAAGTTAGATTTAGGTCAACTCTTACAATTAAAGCTTCTAAAAATGAAATTAAATGTTCCAATCACTCTTGAATCTTCCCAAAATCGAAGCAGTCATCCCAGCAAGTCATCAAACATAAATTATATGAGAAGCATTAAATAGGGGATTGGGGTTCTAATACTCAAAATGATTAGTCAGATCGTTACATTTTCCACCTCTAAATTAAACGTTCATCCTCGAACAGGTTTAGAATCATACTTGGAGTGACAGAAAATGAGGATATTTGCTTTGCATATCATGCTTGATTTCCCATGTCACTTTCTCGACTAGTTGACCTCTCCACTGAACCTTCACTGATGCTATCTCTTTCAACCTCGGGTTCTAAACCTACTTATCCAAAATGGCCACTAACTCTTCTTCATATGCTAAATTCTCATCCAACTACATTGTACTGAAATCTAACACATGTGACTTGTCTTTATAGTACTTCTGCAGCATGGAAACATGAAACATCGAATGAACTCCCGTCAAGCTAGATGGCAAAGCAAGCCTGTAATCCACCTCACCAACTCTCTCCAAAACCTCAAGTGGGCTAATCTACGTAGGGCTTGCATTTCTTCCAAAATCGCATCATGCCCTTTATATGTGAAAGTCTAAGAAAAACCTTCTCACCCTCCATGAAAGCCACATCACAAACCTTCCTATCAGCATAACTCTTCTGTTTGGACTGTGTTGTAGTAATTCGCTCCTAAATAACTTCACCTTCTCTAAAGTATCACGAACCAAGTCTGTACCCAACAACCTAGCCTCACCAGGCTCAAACCAACCAACTGGAGAACAACATGGCCTCCCATATAAGGCCTTACATGGAGCCATCTAGATACTGGACTGATAATTGTTGTTGTATGCAAACTCTGCTAATATTATAAACTGATCTCACTAGCCTCCAAAACCAATAACATAGGCTCTTAACATATCCTCAAGGATCTATATGGTTCACTCGGACTACTCATTCGTCTGTGGGTGAAATGTAGTACTAAGCTCCACCTGCGTACCTAAATCTCACTGAATGACTCTCTAAAAGTGTGTGAACCAAGTGCCTCAATCCAAGATGATAGAAAGTAGCACGCCTTCTCTGAAGTGTAAGAAGTCATCACCAGAATGAAATTCTTAGATTTTCTCAATCTATCCACAATGAACCAAACGTTAATTCTTCTCAAGGTCCATGGCAACCCTACCACAGAGTCTATAGTAATGCGCTCCCACTTCCACTACGGTATAACCAATCTTTGAGTCAAACCACTTGATTTTTGATGCTCAAACTTGACCTGTTGACAATTTAAACACTGTGAAATAATCCACAATGCCCTTTTTCATCCTCAGCCACCAATAATACTACTTTAAATCACGATGTATCTTTGTAGCACCTGGATGAATAGTATTTCTTGAACTATGAACCTTCTCAAGAATCAACTTCCCCAAACCATCCACATCAGGAAAACAAACCAGACATGGTACAGAATCATCACCAATGACCACCTTCTTATCACCACCTCGCAACACGGTGTCCTTAAGGACAAGCAAATGGGGTCACCATACTAACGAGCCTTAATGGGCTCAAACAAGGACCACTATTCAATAGCACAAGCAAGAACTCCACTAGGCTCAGAAATATCCAATCTCACAAGTCTATAGTCCAAGGCATGAACATCCATAGCCAAATGCCTCTCATCAACTGGGAGTAATGCCAAACTTCCCATGCTCTCCGATTTCCTATAACGACTTAGATGGTTAGTTTATGTATTTGAGCCTTGTTTCCCCTATTTGATTCTCCCCATATGTTGACTGTTGTTTTATGACTTGAGGGGGTGGTTTATTTTGTTTCGAGAAGTTTTGAGAGTGAATTGAGACACGTAGTCTCATTCTGAAATCTTAAGTTATTAGAGTTAACCAAAGTTTAATTTTTACAAAAATGAACTCGGATTGGGGTTTTGACGGTTTTAATAGGTTCATATGATGATTTTGGACTTAGAAGTATGTTCGGATTTGTACTTGGAGGTTCATAAGATGTTTTGGCTCAATTTGCCGACAGTTGGCAATTTAAAGATTTGGAGAATTCCTAAGTTTGACCGGGAGTTGATTTTGATTATATCAAATTTGGATTGTTGTTATAGAACTTGGAATGGCTACTTTTTTTCATTTGAAACTTGTGTTCCAAGTTTAGATATAATCTGAATTGGCTAGGCTTGAATCAGACATTTGGTTGGAAGTTGGGAGTTCTTAAACTTTAGAGAAGTTCAACTTATATTTTTTTTTTGATCTGTCGACGTAATGTTAGAGTATATGTTTGGAGTCTTTGGATAGGTCTGAGTGGTGTTTATGGACTTGTTGGTATGACTGGATGGGCCCTAGGTGGCTCGGTGAGTTTTGGACCACCCGGAGCAAGTTCGAAATTGGCTGATTTTGCTGGTGTCTGGTGTTTATCGCGTTCATGAGAGGATCCTTGCGTTTGTGATGAAGGATTTAGTGCTGGGGAGGATTTCTTCTTTGCATTCATGCCTGGGAGGTCGCATTCACGATGGCTGGGGGGTTGGTCCTTTGCATTCATGCTAGGAGGATCGTGTTCGCTATAAAGAGTGAGAAATTGGGGCTTTGGCCTTCGCGTTCGCAAGGGCTTGGTCACATTTGTAGAAGGATCAGCCATTGGCCTTTGTGTTCACGATGGCTGTGTCGCATTCGCGAAGTGCATTTTAGGCAGAAGCAGATTTTATGCTTCGCAAACACGAGGGTTGGGTCGCATTCGCGGAGGTAATACTAGGCAGACTACTTAAGATGCAATTTCGGAACTTTTACCCACCTTTTTATATTTTGAGCCATAAACCTCGGACTTTTGGAGATTTTTGGAGTGACTTTCACCCGCTATTTGGAGGTAAGGTTTTTTACTCTATTTTTGGTAATATATCTTGTTTCCCCATATTTTATTACACATAGATTATAGTGTTTGAAAGAAAAATTTAGGTGTTTTGTCTATAATTTTGAAGAGTGTAAATTGGGGATTTAGGAGTTGATTTGGATTCGATTTTGGAATCTAATCACATATTTGGACTCATAGAATTATGGGCAGTTGGGATCTACCCCTTGATTCGGGTTTTGACCGTATGGGCCGGGTTGTCTTTTATTGACTTTTGAAAATTTTATTAAAGATTCGAGCTTTATTGTTTGGAGTTGATTTTTATGATTTTGTTTGACGTTATTATATTTGACTAGATTCGATCCGTTTGGAGTCAGATTTTGATGCTTTGGCGTGCTTTGATTGATTTGTATCTACTTGGTGGAGTTAAGTCTCTTGGCTAACCTTGTTAAGAGGGAAACTACTAGGATTGACTTGATTGCTATGTTTTTAAGGTATTTGGATGGCGTATATGCAGGGTGGTGAGTGCATATGCACGTACCAAGTTTATAATATGTCCGAGATATAATTGAGATACTTTATGCCTTATTTTGATTATGTCATCATCTTGATTCATGATTTGTTTGGCTTATATGACTACGTTGATCTCGTATTCATGTTAGAGATCATACATAGACTTATAATTATTTATGAAGGCATGGAAGATTATTCTTGATATTTTGTTTGAATCATCCATAGTCATATAGAATTCCATTAGCACATACTTGTATGATTATTATTATTAAGTTCTTGTGCATATTTTATCTATATTCTATACATATGTACAGGTATTACATTTGGATACTTATTTTGGACTGTGATTGTGACACGAGAGATAAGGCCGTGTAGATGAAATACAGTTATGGCACACAGGACATGATGAATGGATATTTGATTGAGTGAGCTATCAAGCTCCTTTTTTGCGCTTGGATAAAGATTCGTCTCTCCTGGGTCAGGTGATAGTCCATGTTACTTTAGACTGTGTGCGTGATTGATACATGGATTGTATATCCGGTCGATACATGGATTGTGTATTGGGTTTGGTGATACATGGATAGTATATCATGATACATGGATTTTGTACTATTATGGTGAGTGATAGAGTCTTGAGCATGCATAGACATCCCTAACTCATTTAGAAGCATTTGTATAAATGATAAATGTTGCATTTCACTTATATATGCTAGTGGAAGTCTCGACTCTGTTGCTTGAAGCATGACATCTTTAAATACCATATCTGAGCAACATATTGATCATCTCTTGAATTGGAAAAAGCATGCTTTATATCTTTCGACTTCCTTAAATCTTTGATATTTGTTATTCATTAGATTAATTACTGTTCAGACCTAAGATATTTTATTTACATATGTGTTTCAAGTATCCAGATGTATATAGCCTCGCCACTACTTCTTGATGTTAGACTTGATTCTTACTAAGTATCGATTGTAGTGTACTCATACTATGATTCTGCACATCTTTTTTATGCAGATCCTCAGGTGGGTACTAGTAGAGCCTCTCCTTGAGCCTAGGTGATCGCTCAAAGAATTAGGGTGAGCTGCACTCCGTGGATTTATTTCATAGAGATCGAGTCCCTATATTTTATTACTTCTTATATATTTTGTTATCTCAGACAGTATTGATCATGTATTCAGACTTAGATTTTTTTGGTAGTTGCTCGTGTACTTGTGCCACCTAGTCCTTGGGAGTTATATTTTTTTGGTCGTGTCCAAAGCATGTGATAATTGTATCAGATGTTGCGCTCTTTTGAGACTATTCTGTCTTTATTTATGTTATGACTCTATTAATTAAAAGAATATGGACTATTTTTTGCTGATTGTGATTCAGATTGCTTAGCAAGCATGGCTAGGCTCTATCACGTCCTAAGGTGGGACTTTTGGTCGTGACATTTCCTACTTGAGGCATCTGCTATCACATTCGCCTTACCCGAATAAAACAAGATAGTGATATCATAATCCTTCAACAACAAATGCAAATCCTTCTGCTTGAATAGATGCTGAAGATTTCGATGATTAGTGTAGACCTCACAAGACACACCATAAAAGTAATGCCTCTAAATATTTAGTGCATGCATAATTGTTGCTAACTCCAAATCATGAATCGGATAATTCTTCTCATGGTGATTCAATTGGCGCAGTGCGTAGGCAATCACCCAACTATCCTACATCAATACACAATCAAAGCCAATGTGTGAAGCATCATAAGGTATACATCCTCGATCCTGAGGGCAATACCAAAACCGGAGTTGTAGTTAAGCAATCTAGAGCTTCTAAAAGCTCTCCTCACACGCACCAGACCATTTGAGCGGTGCGCCATTCTGGGTTAACTTGGTTAATGGAGCTGCAATAGATGAAAATCCCTCTACAAAATGATGATAGTAGTCTCCCAAGCTTAAGATCTGTAGCAGTAGTAGGTCTAGGCGAACTTTGAATCGCCTCAATCTTCTTAGTATCATCCCTTAATACCATCTCTAGACACAATATGACCCAAGAATACAACTGAATCCAACCAAAACATACTTTTCGAATACTTAGCATACAGCTTCCGACCCTTCAATGTTTGAAATAGTACTCTCAAGTGCTGCTCATGCTCTTCCCTACTGCGAGAATAAACCAAAATGGCATTAATAAAGACAATGACAAAAGAATCCAGCTATGGCTGAAACACTCTATTTATCAAATGAATGAATGTTGCTGGAGCATTAGTCAAACCAAAAGATATCGCCAAGAACTCATAATGTACATAACAAGTCCTGAAAGTCATCTTAGGGAAACCTGAAGCTTTAGTCTTCAACTGATAATAGCCCGACCTCAAAACAATCTTCGAGAACACTCTAGTACCCTAAAGCAGATCAAATAAATCATTAATTTGAGGCAATAGATATTTATTCTTGATAGTAACCTTGTTCAACTACCTATAATCAATGCATATCGTCATAGAAACATTCGTCTTCTGCACAAACAACACTGACGCGGCACAAGGAGACACACTCGGTCTATTGATCCCTTATCAAGCAACTCTTACAACTGCTCCTTCAACTTGTTCAACTCAGTCGGAGCCACGTAATATGGTGGAATAGATATGGGTTGCGTTCTCGGCACCAAGTCTATACCAAAATCAATATCCCTATCGGGCGGCATACCCAGCAAGTTCGTAGGAAACACCTCTAGAAACTCCCTCACTACCGAAACTGAATCCATGAAAGGAACCTCTATTGCATTTCACTTATATATGCTATTTGGGAGCCTCGACTTCATTGATTGAAGCATGCCATCTTCAAATGCCATATCTGAGCAGCATTATGAATATATCTTGAATTGGGAACCATGCTTTATATCTTTCGACCGATTTTATATCCTAAATACCTAATGATCATGAGACTATTCACGATTTCAGTTCTAAGCTATGTTATTTATATTTGTGTTGTAAGTATCTTGATTCATTTAGCCTCGCCGCAAATTAAACTAATCAATACTTCAAGTGGCTCAATATCTTGTTAGCCAAGTTTTACTAGACTAAATCCTCTTTCTCAAATAAGAACAAAGTCAAATAGGCATGAAGCAATGTTTGCAACCATTAAATCAAACATTAAAGCATAAAAAAGGCTAAATAACACTGACCCAGTCAATAGAAGCATTCATATTAAACACACATAAATTTTACACATTAGGGTTGGATCAAAACCCTAGATGAAAATCTAGCTACTCATGTTAATAAACATAGAAATACAAAAAGAAGAAGAAATTAAAGACATAAAGCTAAAATAAAAGTAAAAAGTAACTGATCCTCTCTAGCTCAAAGTTTTCCAGATAGCTAAAAATAACGACCTAGCGGCTACTACAATGAAAAGATGCCCTTAAAAAGTCATAAAGTCCTATTTATAGGGCTCTCTAACTCTCTGACAAAAATGTCCTTCGAAGAGTTCTGTGGCTGCACTTCAGCTTTTGCGGTCCGCATATTGCTGGGTTAATGGTGTGGGTGCTCTCAATCGGAGGAGTTCCGCGGACACACTTTAGCTTCTGTGGCCGCACTTGAATTTCTGCGGGCCGCATTTGAGGAGGCTTCAGACTTGTTCGATTGCACATTCTCTGATCTTTCAACCTGTTTTGCGGACCAAGTGCAATCGCATATTTTACTCTATGGGCGGCACTTCTGCCAATAATCCCTAAAGTTTCAGTTTTCTTCTACGCGCGCATTTCATCTTTTGCGGACTGCACTTGATTTTGCGGCCATAGATGGAATTCTGAGGACCACATTTCTCTTCGCACTTTTTCTCATTGCTGAACTTTGCTAGAAATCCCCTTTTTGAGTTATGTTTCATCATTGAGCTTACATTCTCCAACACACCTGCAATTCAACCATCTTCATTAGATTTGGAGACAAAAATTAGCACTTTCAGACTAAAAACTATAGTAAGAAGATACTAATAAGTGGCTAAAGTTCATACTTGTTACCTTGGTGTTAGCTTAGAGACTTAGGGCGAGCTGCACCTCATGGATTCATTTTGCAACGCCCGAGTCCTTGTCTTTATTTACCTCTTGTTTGTTTTCTTTCTCTTCGATAGTTTTGATTATGTATTCAGACTTGTACTTATTCAGAAGTTGCTCGTGCACTTATACCACCTAGTTCTTGGGGGTTGTATTGTTTAAGTCGTGTTAGAACCATGCTATGATTGTATCAGATGATATACTATTTTGGTATTATTCTTGTCTTTATTTATGACATAACTTTATCAATTAAAGGAATATGGACTGTATTTTGGTGATTCTGAGTTGGCTTGCTTAGCAAGTTTGGCTAGGCACCATCACGGCCATAGGTAGGATTTTGGGTGGTGACAATAACCTCAGTATCCGCACATCCTCATCACCTCGCATATATGTCACCTCAAAACACTTAACTTTTAGCATATGAATCCATTCTAGGAAAATTCCCTCAAGTCGAGGTTGAACAAGATACTTACTTTCTTCGGGCTAGTCTTCAACCCCAAACCTCACCTCTTCGTTTGTTCTTGACCTTCAATTTCCCAATACCTTGCCAAATATCAACCACAGAGGAAGCAATCCCAATTAATAAAGCTTCGATCTATGAAGAAATTAAAAAAACTCAAAAAAAAAGTCAATGCAGGCCCACACGGTCAAAATATGCAACCAAGACCAAATTCTGGTGACCCATAACCCCACAAGTACAAATATGTCCAAATCGATGTTCAAAACCTCAAAATACAATCTCTTAAGTTTCAAGCCAAAAATCTCATTGTCTATTCGTGATAGATAATAAAAATCGAGTTAGAGTCACTTACCCTCATGATTTGGGTGAAATTCCTCTCAAAAATCGTCTCAAACCAAGTTCCCTAGCTCCAAAAATGGTGAAATAAGCTTGCTAAATATAAAATACAAATCTAGTCGCTAAAAGTACCAAATCTGGTAGCTAAAAGTGCAGAACATAAACTAGCATTATTTTGCACTTCAAAACATGCTCCGGGTGGTCCGAGCTCATCCGAGCCCCCAAGGTCTCAAAACATATACGGGATCACCACATCTATGAATCAATGACCAAACCACATCAAAAGAGCATCTGAATCATACTTAGACACTTTGGATCACTATCAAACTTTGCAAACAAGTCCTACGTATATATATTGACCTACTCATATGATCAGAACATCAATCAGAGCCCAATAACATCAAAATCATTTCTTGGTCAATCTTATGAATTCTTAATTTCTTCAAATTGCCAACTTTCGACAAGTGGTGTCAAATCTTTCAAGGTATATCCAAAATCCAATCCGAACATACCTACAACTTGAAAATCGTCATAAGAACCTATTGAAACCGTCAAAACCTGATTCCGAGTCTGTTGACCCAAAAGTAAAGCTTTGGTCAACTCTTCCAATTTAAAGCTTCCATTTAGAAACTGAGTTTCCAAATCACCCCCAAACCTCTTGGGACTAAAATCACCCATACCTGTAAGTTACAAAACATCAAATAGACATATGGGAAGTCTCAAATGAAGTAACAAGGCTCTAGAACTCAAAACAATCAGCTTGGTCGTTTTATTCACCTTCATTTAAGCATACATACGTCCTCGATCATTCCAAGAGTCATTTCAACGTCGTCAACTAACCGTATAAACTCATCATACACATTTCCAAAGGGGATCCCATGTCACCTCCATCCATATAAATCAATTAACACATCGTGAATGTAGACTCCTTCTTCAACCTTAGCTTATAAGCCTTCAAACCCAACTACAACACCCGAAACTTCCTCTAAGACCCAATTCCTATATATATTTATTGTATCAATCCCAATAACCTGTATCAAGTCATAAATTTACTTCCAAGATGTGACTATATGATATATCCCATAACTCGTTAACCCATAGTAGTATCTTTTGACTGTAATAACTAATTGCCAAATCTAGTACCAGTAAAATATCCCAGCTCAAATAGATCCTTGCTCTATAGAAACTCATAACCACCTATCATAGCAACAAGTCATGGATTCCTCTCGTGCGGCAAAAGCTATTGTCTGTTCTAGGCTGCCTAAAAGTATTGTGCTTCCAAATATAACTTACCCAAATTTGACCGTGCTAATTCTTGGCCTGTTAGCTTTATCTCACGTAGTACAAGCTTTCCGATCAACAAGTCAGACATAACTCCATGTGGAACCCCAACTGACATGGTTTGTGCATCATACAAGCAATAAAACAAATAAAACAAATTTGTGGAAAAGGCAACTTATCACCCACTGACTCCTCGAGACTATGGTGTTCTTTCTCAACGAGTCTGTGAATGTCTATACAACTTAACCAATCTGTCCATTATGTAACAATTAAGCAAACTCAATCCAACTCAATTTGTGCACACAAACCACCGGTCATTACTGCCAAAATCATATGGTGAGCTATCACTCTATTATATTTGATAGTAGAAAGTATCCTATATAACTATCACCCTTCTGAATGCCATATTCATATGACATTTTGCGCTATATAAGAAAATTTGACTTACCGTAGAATACGCACCCTTGGCAGTCCTGCAAGTAGACACTTAATCTAACTCCATATTCTTCTGAAGTATGTAATAAGCATTTTATAAGCTCATAAGGATCCACTCCGACTTCGAATCATGAACACACAAGTAATTCCAAACCACTAATATCAATTGGGAATATATATATATGCAACTCGTTATCAACCAAACTATCAAAAAACTACACTTTACATCCTTTTCCTTTATATTCCTCCATCAGTGGCTGTCAACCGTGATCTGTTGTAGCCTCGTGAACACCAATGCATCGAATATACAAATCTTTGGCTCTCTAAAGTCCTTATTTAACTTGCTCATCATCCCAACTCACAAAAATAATGCCAACAATAACCCTATTTGTTAAACCAAGACCTATAGAAGGGTAATCTTATTATACTCAAGAAGAACATAACACATCAAAAACCGCAAACATTGAGCTCTATCAAGCACACAAATTTTCTCAAGTCACCCATCCAAGACCCAGACAACAGATTTCCATTGTCCGCAATAAAAGACATAGTCCTATGTCTAATCTTTATACCTCAAAAGTACAAGATTCCTCATCCTAGTGACCTTCTACATGACATCTCAAACACAACGATGAAGTCACACTTGCAAGCATCTAGAATATGCAATTCCATCAATCCTTCCATGTTAGGCTACCAAAATCTGAAGCTCAACAACTGACCATCACACAATCATTGTAGCGCTTAGTCGAATTGTCCATAGGCCCCATCAACAAGTAAGCTCTATGACATATTCCCTTCCTTGGTGATACTAAAATCAGTATTATTATACTTCTTGAGTAACTCGAATCATCTGTACTATATCTAATACCATTCCTTCTTCCTGGAGATGAATTGCGGCTTTGCAAAGCAATCTAGACCTTAACGACTCACCCATCCATCATGATGACATACCTAAGTACGAGAATTCCATTATCAACTCTGAATCACAAGTAGTGTAACCCTCCTCATTAATACTCCATATCCTCACAACATACAACTTGGATCAACTCGTGAATCAGTCACCACCATGCAACAAACCATCCAAGCATATAGGCTACACTAATTTTAAAGTCATTATTAAAGCTCTTAGAAGCTCACTTACACATAATCAAGCCATTGGAACTGAGTAAAATCAAACCAAGTCAGACAGACTACCAAACTCAAAAGTTCTTCGACAAAAGCATCTGCAATGCACAAACATACCGAGAGATCGATAATTTCCATTATTACGCTGACCCAAGTCGCTTCTATACAGACCTAACTTCCTTAGATTATTCTTGACGCCATCAAGGAATCACTTTTCTTTCTAGTACACAGTGGTCTCTAAGAAAAACTCATACCAAGTGATCGATCCCAATATGGAGCTACATAATTTCCCTATCCATAGGACACTTTATTTTCCTTCTGCACATAAAAGTACTTTAAGCCGAAATGTCCTCTCTAACAAGCGCCCCCCCCCCCCCCC
>MCJB01052726.1:17021-39382 GCA_002018475.1 Nicotiana obtusifolia | reverse complement strand
TGCCAAATTGCAATTGTTATGTGTTGTGTGGCCCTGTGTGGCTTTGGATATTGGTCTGAGCTGTTTGACAGGTTTTGGATAGTCGTATTTACAGAAGAAACTCTGTCGAAATTTTTAAAATTTTTTGAGAGTTGAGATATCCCTAAACATTCAAGGACGAATGTTCCTAAGGGGGGAGGGTGTTATAACCCATATTTGTACGTGTTAGATTACACCGTAAGATAGTCTACCTTGGTTCGAGAAGAGAATTACCTTTGAGACAATAAGAGTTTAGTCCTATTGGTCTTAAACGATGCAAAGGTGTATAAGGGTGGTTAACAAGTATTAGAGGATAAACGAGTTAAGGATGTTGTAACTCGCGTTTTTGGGAAAATCGAGAGGTGGTTAACATCACCAAGAGGTCATGTTTTAAGGTATTTGGATGATATCATATCCATTTCATAAGTCTTGAAGTCAAACGAGTTATGAAACAAAAGTCGACAAAAGTTGTCGCAACTTAGGTTCACAATTTTACTTAAACGATAGGTAAAATGTTTCTGCGATTTTCTCCCAATTTACAATGAATTACGGGGTGATCTACCTACCAAATTAAAGGTCTGTGAGTCTAGTTTCCAATGCTTCAAACCGTTTGTCAATACAATCTCGGAGTATTGAGATAAAAGTATTTCCGTAGAACTGCGCAGGCTGGTAGGTGACAAGTAGGTGCATCACCTACTTGCCAAAATTTAGGGCTAAAATTTAAAAATCCCAAAGTCGGTTAAGAGAGGGCTTTTAAAAGCTTCTAAAGCCAGATAATTCACTATTATTTCACAGCTTCAAAATCAAAAAGAACCCCTGCAACCCCTCCCCAAAATAATACCACACAAACCCTAATTGATTTTCCCCTCTTTCAAGTTCTAGTTGAAGGTAAACCCTAGAGTTTGAGGAACCAAAGCAAGGGCTGAGTTATCTAACAAGCAAGGTGAGTTTACTGATCTATTTAATACATTTTTTCTACTGTTAATTCTTGGTAATTCGTTCTATGTGTGTAAGAACTCACGGGACGGTGATCGGAAGCCGTGAGTTCGAGTTATTCACTTGTAGCGAACTGTTTTGTGAACTGTTTTGTGTTGCTGTAAACCTGCGTGTTATACTACTGATTTGTGGAGTTTTGGATGAGGAAGGGAGTGGAGAAACACCATATATATTTAGGGTGGTGGCCTAATAGTTGTTCATAACATTTCCGGATCGTTTGACACGACTATAGTGGCCATTGTACGTATGAAGTGATTGGTTTGTGCGTGGACTATTTTGGGAGGCTCAATATGATTCTTATTGATGTTGTTTGGCTGTTCGGTGACTGTTTGGACTTGTGTGAAGTCATATATATAGGGGAGGTGCTGTCCGTTTTATTGCAAAATAGGTTATAGTCGGTACATAATAGTTACGACGCTTGAACGATAACGGTACTGTCATTTCTCTTATTGTAGACTAAGAAGTCGTGGAAGTTTCATAGCTTGAGATTGGAAAGTATTGCAAGGTATGTGAGACTATCCTTTTCCTTCTTTTGCACGACTCTGACTGTATACAATGCAATGAACGAACCCCAAAGATACTCTACTCTTAGAAGGTAGCAGTACGTATATTGTTTCCCCTCTTATGGGAGGATTGATATGTTATTATTTCACCATGGTAGTATGACTCTTATGAGTCCAGCATGCATTATCTATTTTACTCTACCGAGCCGCGCTATAGTCGGCCGGGTATGGCACCTATTGTGCAACCACTGATCAGTTGGGTATGATGATGAGGAGGCCCACAGAGGCATATGTATGAGATGATGATGAGACCCACAGAGGCGTATATATGTATATGATGATTTTCAAAAGGATGTAAATATATGTATATGCATATGCATGTCAGGCATGACATGGTTAGTCGCCCTCAGAGGCATTCAGATGGTACAGGTTGTATGTCTCTTACCCTGATGCTTATTATTGTTCTTGCATTATGTTTCCTGTCTTACATACTCAGTACATTATCCGTACTGACGTCCTTTATTTGTGGATGCTGCATGTCGTGCTGCAGGTCCGAGCGGGCAGATAGACAAAGCTCCCCCACCACAGTAGGCTACCCAGTTCAGCAGATATTGGCGAGACCCATCCTTCGAACTTGCCACAGTCTTGGTATGCATTTTGTTGTAGGCATTATGGGCATGTCGGGGCCCTGTTCCGACATAGGTTGCATTATGTACGTTTTTGTAGAGGCTCATAGCCAAATGTCAATTTATGCATAGACAACTGATGGGTTGACTTATGTACAGTTGAATTGCCTTGTCGGCAAACGTATGTATTTTGTTTTATGGTTTTGCATTGCAGCCTTGTTGGCCATATTATGTATATAAGCATGTTCGTATCATGGCATGACGTCACGTATCATTATAATTATTGTTCGAGATTATATGCATATGACAAGCCTTATAGATAATAAATAAAGTTAGATGAAGGGTACGCTGGTGCCCGTTGAGTAGGGTCCGGTGCCAGTCGCGGCCCTCCGGCTTGGGTCGTGACACTTCCAGGGACAGAGAGAATCGTTTTTTGAAAGCCTTCCAAGTTCAAACTAGAACTCGCACCTTTCACAACCAACGGTGCCAATTGCAGCGGGCTTACTATCACTTTTGGTTCTTGCCCTATGGTTCCAACAGTTGTCTCTACCTTTCCAGACTTCTTATAATCTAGATCATCACAGATCATTCCAATGAAATTTGTATTATTATGAGCTGGGAGTGGATTGTATGTGATATTAGGGATATCATCATTGTTTGTCACCACAATTGCCTTTAATTCAATCAAATCCTCAATAGCTTTCTTTAAAGTCCACGATTTTCAGTACTATGCCCTTGGGTGTTAAAGTGAAACTCACACCCATAATTTGAGTCAAAACCTTTTGAATTGGGATTCATATAACGCGGCATGTTAGGTTCAATAAACTGCAACTGCATCAAATTTTGAAATAGCTTGTATACGATTCTCCAGTTGGGGTGAACTCTTTCTTTGGCTCCCGTTCTCTCACATATTCTTGTCGGGGACGTGGATTATATGGCGCCTAAAAATTTGGTCAGAGTTGATGAGAGCCTTTTGGATTCGGTGCCCGCCATTGTTGGTGATTGGGAGGCCTAGCATAAGCCTGAGCATTAAGCACTATGTATTGTTGGAGGGGGAACTGAGTATCGGGGGCCCTGAGGCGGATAGTAATGTTTAGGAGAATTGGATTGTCCTTGTTGGAATTGCACATAAGAAGGAACTATTCCTTTTTTAACTCCCCTGAATCTAGATGCCATCATAGATCCTTCCTCCATCTTTTTTCGATTTCTAAAACTGCCTGACCCGGTTTGAATTGCTTACTTAGTCTCTTAACGGATGCTTAACTCATATTTTTTCCCAACTTCATGCCATTCTCAACTATTTCTCCAATCTTAATTGCCTCAGCAAAAGGTTTGCCAATAGCGGCTAACATGTAACAGAGGTAATCAAGATCCTGAGCTTAGAGAAAATAGTCAATCATCTATGTTTCTTTCATTGGTGGTTTGACCCTAACAGCTTGCTCCTTCCATTGGATTACATATTCTCTAAAGCTTCTATCAGTTTCTTATTTATATTGACGAGAGAGGAGCATTCTGGCACTATATCAATATTGCACTAAAACAGTAGGACAAACTCTTAAGCCTTCTCATTCCAAACATGCCAATGAGATATGTCTTGATCTATGAATCACTCTGAAGCAATTCCAATCAAACATTCCCCAAAATAGGCCATGAGCAATTCTTCTTTGCCTCCGACTCCCCTCAATAGGTTACAATATCTCTTCAGATGGGCCATAGGATCACCATGCCCATCAGACTTATCAAACTTGGGGTTCTTGAAGCCGGGTGGCAAATGAACATGGGGAAACATACATAGATCATTGAATGAAACACTCATGTGGCCTCCCTGTTCATCTCCTCTTATTACATATTTTTGTCGGGCTTTTCAATCTCAATTGGGAATACGTTCTCAGGAGCATGCTTGTATGAATTTGGAACCTTGAAAGTCAGTTCCGGAGAGTAATGTTGGGCATCAGTAGCATTGACTTGTGGATCATTGTTGGACTTTTGAGCAAGAGCCGGTTGAGGGACATTAAAAGTACGGATAATGGGTACAACAGGCGGGTCATTTCTAAAAGGTGCGGTTGGAGGACGTGGAGTGGAGGTACTAGGGATAGTGGAAAGGTTACTGTTCGGACTAAATCTAGGTTGGTACAATAGCTTACTTGTTATAGAGATGGGCATTTGAGTTGCAACTGACACATTATGAAGATTATCCGAAAGTCCTATGGGTAGTGGAGGCGGTGCCTATCCATTCAACCAGGCTTGGTACACCCCTGCTAATTGTTGCTTCAGAACTCTTACCTCTTCAACCAATCTCGAACCTTATTTGACCAATTGTCCATGGACATCATCATTATTTGATTCATTCTCACTATTATTTGCCATTTTACTTTTTCCTTTGATCTCGTGTTGTAAGGATGAGCCGCTAGTTTAAACCACAAACCAACCACCTTCATTTAACTTTATCTTTACATGACAAACAACAAATGTGTTAGAGTTAGGCAGAGCTTGGAAGGCTTCATGCTTCATCCTGGCTTATTGGTTTATTTTATTTTGACTTTAACACTCTCTTTTCTTATTCTTTTCTTTCCTTTTCTTCAACCATTTTCCTCTTTTTTTTTTTTTTACTCTCTTGTGGTTTTAGAAGAATTTTAATCCAGCCCGTTGGAGGTTGCCTACGTATCATGTTAAACATGAATCAAATCATTACCTAGTTCAAAAAAAAAAAATTTTGATTTTCTATTTTTATATAAAAATAGAGAAATAAATAATATCTTTTTCATTTATTTTCAATTTTTTTTCTAAATACAATGATAGAAATGGAAAATGCATGGAAAACGACTCAACTGACTCCAAAGACATAAATATAATTAAAATAAAACAAAGTCTTATAGAAATAAATGACTCCAAATATAAAATTAAAAATGTGACAAATAAAAATAAAACTAAAAACTAATTGACTGCACTAAGACTTTATTCTTCAATGGTCTTCCTGCTAAATGGATATCACCAGTGGTCTGCATTAGGAGACTTTGGCCTCCACTCTCCCCCCAAAGTCTCCCACAAATTTTGAAATACTGCCGGCAACTGTGGAACGAAGGCACGTGCCTATTGACCAACTTTCTCATTGTTTAGATGACGATGATCATCATGGATATATGCTACTTTTTCAGTCGATCGAAGTACTTGCTCTCTGACTTGCCTCATATTCGCGCGACAATTCTGCAACCACATCTGGGTAGTGTTGAGGGCGTGTCCCATTTGAGCCTCATGTCCGTCGTATTCTTCAGTACGTTGGTTTATCACACCTTTCTCAATTATCCACTGGTGCCGCTCTGCCACAAAATCTTCATTCTGGTGAGCCATCTTCTGCCTTTTTATTTCTTCCAATTGTGCATGAAGCTGACCCTTTGAGCGTATCCAATGGTCCCTTTCTCTTTCGAACTACTCTTTCTGCTAGTTAAACTCCAATTGCTATTGGTGCGCATTTTCTTCAGTGACACTCAAGTATTCTTGCAGTTTATGTATTTCAACATTCTTATTTGCCTCAACTCCTCTGACTAAGTCAATCGTGTCTGCCAATTCTTCTTCTAACCGGGCCACCTCATATTTAGCATGCTTTAGATCATTATCCATGACCCGTAAGGCGGATTGATAATATTTCTCAATATTCAAGCGAATCTGAGCAACTCAGGCTTGCTGTTGGGCTGTAGTCATCCAGGCATGCTCCAATTCCTCCTTTAGCCTTTCTATTGTTTTTTGATCATTTCTCCTCCTGTTGGATCCCTCAGGCCTATCTCTAAATGACAAAGGGTCATGAAACTAGGTAATATATTCAGGGATCACCTTTCCGCAATCTCGGTCTTCTACCATCTCATTCAACTCCGAGACCTTACTTCCATACAAAATTTTCATAATTTTTTCTTCGTCATGAGACAGCTCTTCACTAGAATCATAATAGAACTTGCTCATATCTCGTGTTGGTGGCACCTCCTGTAGGCATGTCAATTAACGCATTACACGAAGTAGAGCATAGGACTGAACACCATCCAATCCTATGAGTAGCAAATAAGAATGGTATGCAGACAAATGACCTCTTTAGAGGAAAACCAATGGTACTTCTAAGTGATTCTCGTGGCGGATAGAGTAAGAAGTAGTTCTTTCCAGCCGTCAATCCTTTATGGTAAGTCACATTCGTCAATTCTTTTCTAGTGATCATCAGTATGATTGGGCCATAACTCACTAAAATCAGTGATTGTAAGATGACAGTAGAAATGCTCCAGAAACCACACTTGTAACAAAATGTTGCAGCCATCAAAGTTTCGTGCGCCCAATTTACACCTAGTTAAAGGGCGAAAAATGCAAGAAAAAATCATAGGGACCAAAGTATAATCATCCCCTTCTGAGGTCAGAGCCTAAACTACGCCTGCCAAGCAGATATCAAGGCGTTCTTCCCTTTCTGGAAAAACTACACTCCCCAAACAAGCAACCATAAATGCAAATCTTCTATGTACCTTCCATTCTTCCTTATCTTCCTTTGATTTCAATCTTGCCACATTCCTTTCGAAATTGTATATTAGTCCATAAAAGTGAAACAAAAACCCCAATTTAACCCACTTTCCTTCAAAATCTTCATATCTTCCCTAATTTATGGTCAAGAGCTTCAGAAACCTATGCCCACTCACACTGTTCGTTACTATAGGCCTTTGGGGGCGAAGATTGCGGCTCTACCCTTGAAAATTGGCGATTTCCTCCAAGGTCGGAGTCATTTCACAGTCGGTAAAATGAAATACATTATTTTCAGCATCCTAGTGTGAAATCAAAGCATCGATCACATCCCTCCTGGGCTTAATCGTAATCATGTGAACCAAATGTCCCAGGCACTTCTTTATCTGTTTTCGCTCATACTCCTTAAAATCTCTCCACTAATCCCACAATAACTGTGGTATTCTGATCGACAATCAGAAACTCTGGTTTATCTTCTGATCTGGGCCTCTTTTCAGACTCACCCCTTTCCCCACTCATGGTGTACATGTTTACCAAGTCACGTTGTTAGGCTTTAATCAAATATATTATTGACACACAAAAATTCTGATTTTTCTCAGATTTTGACTCTATAAAAAAAATAAAAACCCGAACTATGGGACTCAAAAATACGGATTAAATTAATGAAATAATGATGAGATACAGATTATAAACTCAAAATGACTATTTTATTTTTAAAACAAGTGAACGTAAAAAGAAAAGAAAAAGATTGGCCTTTAACGCCCATTTCTCATTCAAGGCTATTTTTGCAAAAAGAACCATTTCGTGCCTATTTCTTTCCCGCACAACCCTATTACGAGATTGAGTTAGAAGTGTCTTTCCAATAAAGTGACATTTTAAAAACGGGTTATTTGTTATTTAGAGTTGCCACTTGAAATTGAGTTTTGGTATTCCAAGTCACCTTTTATTTGAATCCCTCGTCAAATGGAGGGATTGACTCCTAATTTATGGTATACGAAAATAAAAGACTGAGTAAGGAATTATGTTGACCGATGGGAAGGTGTAAGGAACCCCTCGAGTCTCGTGGTTCTAGCACGGTCTCTTTTATTGACTAATGTAAGGCTTAAATCAATTCTTGGCTATTCTTGTATTTTATTGGTTATGATATACCTATTATCGCTTAATTTATTATTGTATTTTATTAATTGTTTTGTCCTGGATACGATATGCACGCAAGGTACTTCTTTGAAGTTGGATGTCAAACCAAGGTATGGAATGTACACATGGTTAAAACATAATTATTTTAAATTTAAAGGTATCAAGAAGCGGGAGTGCGCACATGATCCGAGATATTTATTTGTATATATTTCTTATTTGGCTTAAACTAACTTCGCCTTTTACGTATAATCCACTTTTAATTGTTGAACTTTTAGTAGCCTTGGCTAAGACGCGTATCCGCGACCTTAGCCTACACTCACTGAGACACATATCTATGACCTCAACTTGTGTATCGCACCTGAAAGATCAGAGCCTACTCGTATTAATTTGAAGAATAATTTATTTTATTTAAAGTATTTGTGTAAAGACGTGACAAACTTGGTATCAGAGCAAGTCGTGTCCTAGGGATCGTCTATGAGTCGTGTCTAGTAGAGTCTTGACTATGGGTGTGTAGCGCGCCACATTTCATAATCAGGAGGCTACCTGACATTTAGGAATGTTGCCTTTTTTCTAAATCTAGATCGTGCGCAGAGCTGAGTTGTAAGTATTCACTTCTAACATTCTCCTTGTTTCCCTACAGCGATGACTTTGAATAGAAAGCGAATGAGTAATAGACGACTTGATACAGAAGCAGGCGAGGGTACCAATCAGGTGCCCCAAGATAGAGGAGGCCAAAGTGAGCCTCGAAGTAAAATGCCTTCTCGGACCTCATCTACTCCTCCTTCCCCAGAGGATACCAGGAGCCACACAGCATCTCCAGTCCCTTCTTCTTGTACTACAGACTAGGACTTGAGGATCGCAGTACAGTTGTTTACTAGCCTGGTAGCTTCTCAGGCTCAGAGGCAGAATACCGGTGCTACTGAAAGACCGGTTAGTGCGAGGGTTCGTGACTTCATCAATTTGGATCCTCCAGTGTTCACCGGGTCTGATCCTAAGGAGGACCCACAGGTTTTTATTGACCAGGTACACCGCACACTGCAGGTTATGCATGCCAGTGATAAAGAGGCAGTAGAACTGGCTTCTTATCGGTTACGGGACTTAGTAGTCTTCTGGTATGACAGTTGGGAAAGATCCAGGGGTTCAAATGCTCCCCCACCTGTGTGGAATGAATTTTCTGAGGCGTTCCTTCGTCATTACTTGCCAATCGAGGTACGATGAGCAAAAGCTGATAAATTCTTGAACCTTAAGCAAGGTAATATGAATGTACGAGAGTACAGTATGCAGTTTGACTCTCTGGCAAGGTATGCTCCCCACATGGTGGCGGAGATGAGCGACAGGGTTCACTTATTCGTGAACAGATTGGGACCGCATTTAATAAATGAATGCACAACGGCCTCCTTGATAGAGGGCGTGGACATCTCCAATATTCAGGCCTATGCCCAGACCATAGAGGATCGTAAACGCTAGCAAAGGGCAGACAGGGAGCAGGATAGAAGCCAGTATAAGAGAACAAGAATTGCCGGGTATTCTGGTGACTCTAGAAGTAGTGTGAGACCCAGTCTTCGAGGAGTTCAGCACCACCTGTAACTAGTGCTCCTCCACAATTTCAGAGATCTCGACATGGTCAGTTCACTTATTCGGGTACAGGTCAGAATTCGCGGGCATCGGGCTCGCAACATTGTCGGGATACTGGCCAAACGAGATCCCCAATACCTCGTTGTGATCAGTGCGGCAGGCCCCACTTTGGGCTGTGCCGTCGAGGTTCTGATATATTCTATTCTTGCGGGCAGCCTGGTCACATGATGCGGGATTGTCCTTACAGAGAGGGCGGTGGTATGGCTCAGCAGACTGGATCTGTGGCTGGTTCTTCCTTGTCGATTCGACCTCCAGCACGAGGTTTCCTGCAGCCAGTAGGACGTGGTAGAGGTAGAGGTGCAGTACCGAACTCAAGCAGTATTCATAATCGCATAGATGCTCTAGCAGGTCGACAGGATCTTGAGTCATCTCCGGATGTCGTCACAGGTATATTATCAGTGCTTTCTCATGATGTATATGCATTGATTGATCCCGGATCCACGTTGTCTTATGTTACACCCCTTGTGGCTGATAAGTTTTATGTCGTACCTTAAGTAATAAGTAAACCATTTGTGGTATCTACTCCAATAGGAGATTCTGTGATTGCTAGAAGAGTATATAGAGGTTGCACTGTGAAGATTTGTAGTCGTCAAACCTCGGCAGATTTAGTTGAGTTAGAAATGGTAGATTTTGATGTAATAATGGGAATGGATTGGTTGGCATCATGCTATGCAAGTGTTGATTGACATACGAAGATAGTTAGATTACAATTTCCTGGAGAACCCATCCTTGAATGGAAGGGAAATATTGCTACGCCAAAAGGTAGGTTTATTTCCTACCGTAAGGCAAGAAAGATGATCTCCAAAGGTTATATCTACCATCTTGTTCGCGTTATGGACGCGGAGGCGAAGTCGCCTATTCTACAATCAATCCCGGTAGTCAATGAATTTCCGGATGTCTTTCCAGATGAACTCCCAGGTCTTCCTCCTAAAAGAGAAATTGAGTTTGGCATCGATGTGTTGCCTGATACTCACCCAATTTCTATCCCTCCATACAGAATGGCCCCAGCAGAATTGCGAGAGTTGAAAGTACAATTGAAGGACTTGCTGGATAAAGGCTTCATTAGGCCTAGCACTTCACCTTGGGGTGCACCAGTCTTGTTCGTACGAAAGAAAGACAGATCGTTATGGATGTATATCGATTATCGTCAGTTGAATAAGGTCACCATAAAGAACAAATATCCACTTCCAAGAATTGATGACCTATTTGACCAACTCCAGGGAGCCAAATATTTCTCCAAAATTGACCTACGTTCAGGATATTTGCAGTTGAGAGTCAAGGAGAAAGATATTCCAAAAACAGCCTTCCGAACGAGATATGGGCATTTTGAGTTCCTAGTAATGTCATTTGGGCAAACAAATGCCCTGGCAGCTTTCATGGATCTCATGAATACAGTATTCAGGCCCTATCTTGATGTGTTCGTGGTGGTATTCATTGATGATATTCTAGTGTATTCCCGTTTAGAGGCAGAACATACGGATCATTTGCGGATAGCCTTGCAGACCCTTCGGGATCACCAGTTATATGCAAAGCTCTCCAACTATGAATTTTGGCTGAACTCAGTAGCATTCTTAGGCTATGTGATATCTGATGAAGGTATTAGTGTAGATACTCAAAAGATCGACGCAGTCAAGAATTGGCCAAGACCTACTGCGCCATCAGAAGTCCGTAGCTTCTTGGGGTTAGCAGGGTATTATAGGCGGTTTTTAGAAGGATTTTCTTCTATATAGGCACCATTAACTAAGCTAACCAGAAAGCTACCAAATTCCAATGGTCGGATGTTTGTGAGCGGAGCTTTCAGGTACTGAAAGATCGATTAACATCCGCTCCAGTTCTTACTCTTCCATATGGGACTGAAGGTTATGTGGCATATTGTGATGCCTCCAGCATAGGTTTGGGATGTGTATTGATGCAGCACGGGAGGGTAATTGCTTATGCTTCGAGACAATTGAAGAAGCATGAAAAGAATTATCCAACCCATGATTTGGAATTGGCTGCGGTAATATATGCTTTGAAGACATGGCGACACTATCTATATGGTGTCCATGTTGACATCTAGGCAGACCATAAAAGTTTGCAATACATCTTCAGTCAGAAAGAGTTAAATTTGAGACAACGACGTTGGCTCGAATTGCTGAAGGACTATGACGTTGAAATATTGTATCATCCGAGCAAAGCCAATGTTGTGGCGGACGCCCTCAGTCGTAAGTCAATGGGAAGTTTAGTGCAGATTGAAGCAGGTAAATGGAGTTTAACCGAAGAGCTTCATCAGCTAGCTAACATGAGAATCAGACTATTAGACTCCGAGGATGGAGGTGTTGTTTGTACATAATACATCAGAATCATCTCTCGTAGCCGAGGTGAAGACACGGCAATACGAAGATCCCACCTTGCTGCGGTTGAGAGAGGGCATTCAACAAGGTAAAATTTTAGCTTTTGAGATTGCAGGGGATGGAGCACTGAGGTGCCAAGGCCGATTATGTGTGCCTAATGTAGCAGGATTGCGAGAGAAGATTATGAGGGAAATTCATCAATCCCGATATTCCATCCATCCTGGTTCAACAAAGATGTACCATGATGTCAAAGAGCAGTATTAGTGGGATAACATGAAGAAGTTTATTGCACAATTTGTAGCCCGGTGTCCCAATTGCCAACAGGTAAAGATAGAACATCAAAAACCTGGTGGATTGCTCCAGAATATGGAGATTCCAACCTGGAAATGGGAGGCGATTAACATGGAGTTCATTGTTGGGTTACCTCGCTCCAGTCATAAGTTCGACTCCATTTGGGTGATAGTTGATCGACTTACCAAATGTGCCCATTTTCTGCCAGTCAAGACAACCTACACCGCCGAAGACTATGCAAAGTTGTACATCAAGGAGATTGTTAGGCTTCATGGGGTGCCAATGTCTATCATATCAGACAGAGGAGCCCAGTTCACAGCTAACTTTTGGAAATCTTTTCAGAAAGGTTTAGGTACACAGGTGAATGTCAACACAGCTTTTCATCCGCAAACTGACGGACAGGCTGAACGTACCGTCCAGATGCTGGAAGATATGCTGCGAGCATGTGTTCTAGATTTCAAAGGTAGTTGGGATGACCATCTTCCACTTATAGAGTTTTCCGACAATAACAGCTACCATTCCAGTATTAAGATGGCCCCATACGAAGACACTGTACGGGAGGAAATGTAGATCACCAGTTGGCTATTTCGAAGTTGGTGAAACTGAGTTATATGGGCCGGATTTGATCCACCAAGCCATTGAGAAAAAGAAAGTGATACAGGAACGATTGAAGGCAGCACAAAGCAGGCAAAAGTCCTATTCTGACGTCCGACATCGTGATCTAGAGTTTGAGGTTGGTGATTCTGTATTCTTGAGAGTCTCACCAAGAAGGGTGTCATGCGCTTCGGAAAGAGGGGGAAACTGAGCCCTAGATACATCGGTCCGTACAAAATCCTTCGACGAATTGGACATGATGCCTATGAGTTATAACTACCATCCGAAATGGAATTTGTCCATCCGGTATTCCATGTGTCCATGTTAAGGAAATGTATCGGAGATCCTTCTCGGGTCGTCCCCATCCAAGACATACAGATTACAGAGGATCTAACATACGAAGAGGTACCAGTGGCTATATTAGACCGACAAATCCGCAAGCTAAGGACAAAGGATGTAGCTTCTGTCAAGGTATTATGGAGGAACAGGAATACGGAGGAAATGACATGGGAAGCAGAGGAAGAGATGAAGTCTAAATATCCGTACCTGTTCCACAATGTAAATAACGAGGATGCCGAAGAAACGCAGAGTGCCTTGGAAGGGAAGCGCCCCTATGAGGTAAATAGGAACTTGAGATACTCTTCATTATTACCTTTCATTTAATGCTGATAATGCACTTGTTCCCGTAGATCCTTACATTCGGGGACAAATGTTCCTAAGGGGGGGAGAGTGTTACAATCCGTAAATTCGAACGTAAGAATACGCCGGGAGATAGCTTACATATAAGAGCCTAGGAACCCGGAAAACAGTTCAAAAAGTCAAGAAAAGAGCAAAGGTGTCGCATAGTTGGATATGCGACCGCAAAGTACAAATGCGGACCGCATATCCAATACCAAGATCGCAAACTGAGATAGACTTCTGGGCAGAAATCTGTGTCAAAAATGCGGCCAGTATGCGACAGCAAAACACAAATGCGGACTGCAAAAATGACATCCCCGTTGCATAATGAAGCAGAGTTCTGGGCTGAAATCAACGTCAGGAATGCGACCAGAATGCGATCGCATTGTTGAAAATGTGAACCGTAAATCTGTCCCTCCTACGTCGCATAGTGTGATAGATTTATGGGTTGTGATTTACGACCAGAATGCGAACCGCATGTCATGTTTGCGGCAGATATGCGATCGCAAACCTGAAAAGGTCAGACACGTGTGTCACTTATTGACAGACCTATAAAAGGGGTCCAAACCCAGTTCTTTCTTCATTTTTCTGAACTGAAACACAGTAGAAGGCCCCTACGACCCTTTCCACATAATCCCACACCAACTCAACCAATTCCTTCCCCTTCCAAGCTCTAAATTGAAAAAGAATCTAGAAATTGAAGAATTAGAGGAAAGCCCTAGCTGATTTTACCCCTCCTATAAGCCCTAATTGAGAGTAAGGCTTAGAAATTGAGGAACCAAGGAAGAAGGCTAGATAATCCACATGCAAGGTAAGTTATTACTCCCTTTTATGCAATCTTCTCTTGGGCATTCATGATATCTTGTTTCATGCATGTAAGGACTCATGGGAGGGTGATTTGAAACCATGAAATCAAGATAAATATTGCTAAACGGAATGGGTCATGGCTATTATGGTTTGTAAATGAGTTGCATGTGTTATCACTATGTTTGTTAAGATTTAGAGGAGGAAGGGTGTGTGGAGGCACCATACAAAATTAGGGGATTATGATGAATGATAGCTACAACGCTTAATGAGTAACGGTGGGATTGTTCTTTAATTGTAGACTAAGGAATTGTAGCAATTGCGTAGCTTGAGAACTAGTGCAGTATATACCAGGTATGTAAGACTATACCGTTCTTTCTTTTGCACGACTCCTATTGAATATAATGCAACGAACGAGCCCCAAAAGAATACTCTATTCTTAGAATCTAGGGTTACTTATATTGTTTCCCTCTTATGGAAGGATTGCCCTTGTTCTTATGATATCAATGTTGTTGGTATTTCCTGAGTCTTATAAGGTTCATGTTAAAGAGATAATCTTAATTACATGTAAAGAGGATAACAGTCGTATGTCACTAAAAAGGGTTTGGACCATATTTTCATAAGTTGAGCATGCAGTATATATATATATATATATATATGTGTGTGTGTGTGTGTGTGTGTGTGTGTGTGTGTGTGTATCTAATTCATGTGACCGAGCCTAACGAAGGCGGGTATGTGGTAAATCGAGCCCAATGAGGGCCGGGTATGTGGTGACCGAGCCTAATATGGCCGGGTATGATATAATAATGATATGATGATGATGGCGAGCCCACAGAGGCATATGTAAATGTACAAAGATGATGACGAGCCCACAGCGGCGTATGTAATTGTATAAGATAATGACTATGTAAACGTATATGATAACATAAATGTATATGGAAATGGTAAGCCCACAGAGGCGTATGTAAATGTATATGAAATTGGTAAGCCCACGGAGGTTATGTATAAGATGATGAAAATGATAATGAACGTGTGTATGATGATGTTAGAAAGGTTATGTATATATGTATAAGCACGACGAGCATGTCAAAGTTAGCCGCCCTCAGAAGCGTTAAGATGGTACAGGTTATATGTTTCCTATCATGACTTATATCATTGCTCTATGTTATGTTTTCCCGTCTTACATACACAGTACCTTATCCGTACTGACGGCCTTTATTTGTGGACGCTGCATGTCGTGCTGCAGGTCCTGATAGACTGATAGACGGAGCTCCCCCACCGTAGTAGGCTATCCAGTTCAGCAGATATTGGCAAGATTCATCCTTCGGACTTGCTATAGCCTTGGTATGCATTCTGTATAGGCATTTTAGGCGTGTCGGGGCCTTGTTCCGACGTAGGTTGTATGATGTATGTATCAGTAGAGGCTCATAGACAAGTGTCGATTCATGTACGTGTACAGTCAGGTATTGAATTATGTTTAGTCTATGGGATGACTTATGTACAGCTGAATTGCCTTGTTGGCAAGCGTATGTATTCTGTTGTATAGCTTTTGCACAATGGCCGTGTCGGCCGTGGTATTTTGTTTATGTATGCCTACGTCATGATATAGTGTTTCTGTGCATATATGTGTATAAAATGTGTTGTTATCGGAAGGTCGAGGTTAATTATGATCATTGTTGTTATGAATATGGACATTCACCGGCCATCTAAATAGTAAATAAAGTAAGATAGCAGATATGAAGGGTACGCCGGCACTCTGCGAGCAGGGCCCGGTGCCATGTCGCGGCCCTCCGGTTGGGTCGTGACATGAACAAAGTCACTGTCAAGAAAAAGTATCCATTACTGAGGATTGGTGACTTATTTGATCAGCTTCAGGTGCCAATGTGTTTTTGAAGATCGATTTGAGATCTAGATACCATCAGTAGAAGATTAGGTCATCGGATGTTCCTAAGATGGATTTTCGATCTCAATATGAGCATTATGAGTTCCTAGTGATGTCATTTGGGATGACAAATGCCCTAGCAACATTTATAGACTCGATGAACCGGGTATTTAAGCCGTATTTTGATTCTTTTGTGATCGTATTCATTGATGATATCTTGATCTACTCTCGCAGTCGAGAGGAGCATGAACATCATCTTCTAATTGTACTTCAAACTCTGAGAGATAGTCAGCTGTATGCCAAATTTTCAAAGTGTGAGTTCTAGTCGGACTCGATAACCTTTTTGGGGCATGTTCTATCTACCTAGGGCATAAAAAGTGGATCCTAAGAAGATTGAGGCGATTCAGAACCGGCATAGACCTACTTCATCTACAGAGATTCAGAGTTTCTTGGGTTTGGTGGGTTATTATCACTGGTTGGTAGAGGAGTTATCATCAATAGCAGCCTCATTGACTAGATTGACCAGAAGGGTGCTCCATTCAGGTAGTTGGATGAGTGTGAGTTGAGCTTTCGGAAACTCAAGACAGCTTTGACTACAGCACTAGTGTTGGTGTTGCCCATGGGTTCAAGATCCTACACGGTGTATTGTGATGCATCTCGTATTCACCTCGATACAGTATTAATGCAGGATGACAGGGTGATCGTATACGCGTCACGACAGTTGAAGGTTCATGCACTGAAGATTTGGAGGCATTACCTCTACAATGTGTCGTGTGAGGTATTCACGGATCATCGAAGTCTACAATATTTGTTCAAGAAAAAAGATCTCAACTTGAGGCAGCGGAGGTGGTTGGAGCTGTTGAAAGACTATGATATGACCATTTTGTATCATCCCAGGAAGGCAAATGTGGTGGCCGATGCCTTGAGTAGAAAGGTTGTAAGTATGGGTAGCCTTGCGTATATTCCAGTTGGTGAGAGACCACTAGCATCAGATGTTTAGTCTTTGGCCAATCAGTTCGTGAGGTTAGATGTTTCGGAGCGTAGTCAGGTTCTAGCTTGCACGGTCTCTCGATCTACTTTGTATGAGCGCATCAGAGAGCGTCAGTATGATGATGACTCCCCTCCCTCATTTACTTGTCCTTAAGTACACGGTGCGGCACAATGGTACGAAGCAGGTTATTATTGGAGATGATGGGGTGTTGCGGATGTAGCGTCGGATTTGTGTGCCTAATGTGGATGGGCTTCGTGAGTTGATTCTTGAGGAGGCCCATAGTTTGCAGTATTCTATTCATCTGGGTGCCGCCAAGATGTATCAGGAGTTGAGGCAGCATTATTGGTGGAGAAGAATGAAGAAGGATATAGTTGCATATTTGGATCGGTGTTTGAGTTGTCAGCAAGTAAAGTACGAGCATCAGAGGTCTCACGATTTGCTTCGGAAGATTGAGATTCCCGAGTTGAAGTAGGAGCGTATTACTATGGATTTTGTTGTTGGGCTCCCATGGACTTCAAAGAAATCGATGCGGTATGGGTCATTGTGGACATGTTGACCAAGTGGGCACGTTTCACTCCAGTAGCAGTTGCCTATTCTTCAGAGCGGTTAGCTGAGATCTATATCCGCGAGATCGTCCGTCTTCACAAATTGCTGGTGTCCATCATTTTGGATCGGGGTACACAGTTTACATCGCACTTCTGGAGGCCATAGAGCATTAGTTAGTCACACGGGTTGAGTTAAGTACAGCATTTCACCCCTAGACGGATGGGCAGTCTGAGTGCACCATTCAGATATTGAAGGATATGCTTCGCTCGCAATGAACACTCTGTTATGTTACATGCCACTGCTCAACCTCAAGCTGCCCAGAAGGACCTCACTGCTCAATGACTGGACAATGCTGCCCACTTCCAGCCTCATGCCACTGGACGATCATCAAAGAGACAATGTTGCTGAACAACAAAAAATACAGCAAACTCAGCAAACTTTCCAGAGGAGCAACAAAGTACCAATGAAGACACAATTGGATATTAACTTTGCTTTCATTTCTGTAGGGAATCGAAACATATCTATGTCCTACTCTTCGACGAACTTCCAGCTGGTGGTATTAGTACAAGTTACTCATCCCACTGGAAGGGAGGAGAAGATAGGAACACACATAGATGCAAGGTCAAAGAATGTTTGGAATTGCTCAACTATCGCATCAGGCCACAATAATACAAAGGAACTGGAACATAATAACTCCTACTACTTGCTCAGATCAACAGATGCCATCAATGGTAATGGAAATGTATCAATGACCTATCTTTCGACGAACTTCCAGTTGGTGGTATTAGTACAATGTACTCAATCCACTGGAAGTGAGGAGAAGATAGGAACAAAAACAAAATCAAGAAAGAAGAATGACTCCAATTGGATGATTGATGCCACAGTAAGATTCCAGCCACACATAAGCCCAACTCTTTCCACACATACACATAGTGTTGAGAATGATAATACCTATATGATTCTAGAGCACTATCCAGTGGTATTAGCATGTTACCATGCTCAGCCTGGAGGTGTGATAGACTTATATAGGCTACCACTTCAGACAACAGCACACAAGGGAAACAGGGGAAACTCACCAGAATCATCACAAAGGAAGCAAGGACAACTCATAGGAAAACTCATCAGCAGCATCAACACAATCAACAGCAGCAGAAACACTTATAAGCAAATGACAGGCAGCAGACACAGCAACACTAAATCCTTCACAGACATGACAGAACCTCCTTCCCACACATCCAGCAACATCAATCAGCAGAGGCAGCAACACCAAAGCAAAACAACAAAGCACCAATCGTTATTTTTCAGCATCATCCTCAGCATCAATACCAAAATGAAACGCAACAACCCCAATCAAGGCACAGGCAAGACAGAGCACAACACAAGCAGCAGAGTAGAAAACCTTTCACATAGGAGTAGGCCATTCATGCAATTGCATTGTGTCCTAATGCAATTGCATCAATTACCTCCTACCTATAAAAACAGTAACCTTCACAGTACTGTCAGGGACATAAACTACAATCAGCAAAGTAACTCTCAAATGACCAAAATAGGACAATTCCCTCATACAACTTTAGACAGAAAAGACAGCAACATAATCCAGTCAAAGCAGAATTCCAGCAGTTACATGACCAGCAGATCACTCAGAGAAGCAAACTTCAAACAACTAGAAGTAGAAATGCACAAGAATAGAATGGGAGACCTAGATGTATTTCACTTTGATTTTGTACAGATGTTTATCTATCATCTATATAAGATAGATATACACTATTTTAACCTAGGTCAAATACACTTTGTACCTAACGAACACCTTTTGTATTTTTGTATCTATGAGATTAGGTACATTTGCTTTTTTGGGGAGGTAAGGTTCATGTCCCCCTCCCATTCTATAAACTTTATCTAACTGACATCAATAAAAGCTTCGTAGTTTATTAAAAACAAAAAACAAAAAAAAAGGTACATGGCTACAAAAGGAGAAAAGGTTGTGACCAATATTACTTTAGCCGAGCTATGGGCTGAAGTAAAGGCACTTAGTATCCGAGTGGAGAACCTTGAAAGAACTACTTTTACTTGGAAGAATGCTGGGGAAAGAACTAGTGATGGTTCTACCTTAAGACATGAACATGATTGTATTGTTTGTGAGGTAGAGAGTGACGAGGAGATTGAGGAAGATAAGGGAGCTGATTTGATCGAGTGTGACGATGAAGTTTCTACTAACGTTCACCCCTTGCCTAGTGTTGTTAGTGTTGTTTTGCAGGAATACAGGGACATGTTTCCCGAGGAGATGCCGAGTGGACTACCTCCGTTGAGGGGGATAGAACACCAAATTGACTTTGTTCCGGGCTCACAAATTCCGAACATACACGCATATCGAAGCAATCCACAGAATACTAAGGAGTTGCAACGACAAGTGGATGAGCTATTGAGTAAGGGGCTAGTTCGAGAGAGTCTAAGTCCGTGTGCCGTACCCGTGATCTTGGTTCCAAATAAAGACGGCACCTGGAGAATGTGCGTTGATTTCCGAGCCATCAACAAGATAGTGGTAAAGTATCGTCATCCTATCCCCAAGTTAGATGACATGCTAGATGAGTTTTGTGGTTCATGTGTGTTTTCTAAGATTGATCTTAGGTCCGGTTACCACCAAATCGGTATGAAATCGAGTGATGAGTGGAAAACTGCATTCAAGACCAAGTTTGGTCTATATGAATGGTTGGTGATGCCTTTTGGTCTCTCCAACGCACCTAGTACGTTCATGCGATTAATGAATCATGTGCTTAAACCGTTTCTTAATGAGTTTGTGGTTGTCTACTTTGATGATATCCTGATTTATAGTAGAAGTTTAGATGACCATGTTGATCACCCAAGGCAGGTGTTTGAAGTATTAAGAGCTGAAAAATTATATGTTAATTACAAGAAGTGTGCCTTTTGTGTAGAGAAAGTTGTATTTCTAGGATTTGTTATAAGTGTTAATGGTGTTGAAGTAGATGCATCTAAGGTAGAAGCTATTAGGGACTGGCCTACTCCTACTACTGTTTCACATGTTAGAAGTTTCCATGGACTAGCTAGTTTTTACAGACGCTTTGTTAAAGACTTTAGCACCATAGCAGCACCGCTCACAGAGTTGGTGAGAAAAGACACGCCTTTTGTGTGGGGGGAGCCGCAAGAGGGTACCTTCCAAGAGTTGAAACGTAGGCTTAGTTCTGCGACGTTGTTACAATTACCTGATTTTAGTAAGGCGTTTGAAATTGAGTGTGACAGCTATCAATAAACTCTCTATTTAAACAAAAAAAAAATTGAGTGTGACGCCTCGGGGGTGGGAATTGGAGGTGTTCTTATGCAAGATGGGAAGCCTATTGCCTATTTTAGTGAGAAGTTGAAGGGGGCTGCCTTGAATTACTCTACGCACGACAAAGAGTTGTATGCCCTCGTAAGAGCTTTAGCTCATTGGCAACATTACCTATGGCCTAAGGAATTCGTAATTAGGAGTGATCACGAGTCCCTCAAACATCTTAGGGGTCAAGAGAAGCTAAATAAACGACATGCCAAGTGGGTAGAGTTCATTGAGAGTTTCCCTTACGTGATGCATTACAAGAAGGGAAAGGAGAATGTAGTAGCTGACGCACGATCTAGGAAGTTTGCTTTGGCTATCACGTTAGCGTCTAGGTTGATGGGTTTTGAGAGTATTAATTCTATGTTTGAGCATGACCCTAAATTTAAGAGTGTGTATGATGCCATTACTAGTGGGCAGCGGATTGAGAAGTATCAGTGGCATGATGGGTACCTTTTTAAGAAGGGGAGAGTTTGTATACCCGAGTCCTCGTGGCGAGAGTTGTTGGTGCGTGAGGCGCATTGTGGGGGCTTGATGGGACACTTTGGGGTAGACAAGACTTTAGCTATATTAGCGGAACAGTTCCATTGGCCTAAGATGAGGCGATATGTGGAGAGAATATGTGGAGCGCGTTTTGAGTGTAAAAGAGCTAAGTCCAGGTCTAATAATCATGATTTGTATACTCCCTTACCCGTTCCTACTAATCCTTGGGTAGATATCTTGATGGATTTTGTGATGGGGCTGCCGCGATCTAGGGTAGGTCATGATAGCATTTATGTGGTTGTTGATAGGTTTTCTAAGATGGCTCATTTTATTCCTTGTAAAAAATGTGATGATGCACAACATGTTGCTTCTTTGTTCATTGCTAATGTATTAAAGTTGCATGGTGTGCCTCGAACTATTGTTAGTGATAGGGATGCTAAGTTTTTGAGTCACTTTTGGAAGTGTTTGTGGGGTGCTCTTGGCACCAAACTTTTGTTTTCTACATCACATCATCCACAGACTGATGGTCAAACCGAGGTTGTTAATCGAACCTTGGGAGCTCTTCTTCGAGCTTTGACCAAAGGGAAGTCCGGCACTTGGGCTGACCGATTACCTATTATGGAATTTGCACATAATAGAACTGTTCATCGCATGACTAGCATTACTCCATTTGAATGTGTTTATGGTTTTAATCCTTTGATACCACTTGATCTTGTTCCTTTGCCGAGAGATGCAGTTATTAGCGTTGACGGAGAAAACCGGACAGTTGCGTTGCTTGAATTGCATGCTAAGGTGAGGAAAACTTTGGAGGATGCTTATGAAAAGGTAGCGGTCAAGAAGAATAAAGGAAGGAAAAAGCTGGACTTAAAGAAAGGTGGCTGGGTTTGGGTGCACTTCCTAAAGGAAAGATTTCCGAACCATAGGAAAGAAAAGTTAGCTCCGCGGGGAGATGGACCATGTCAAATATCGCAGAATATTAATAACAACTCTTATGTTATGGACTTGTCTAGTAGCATTGCTTTCGGACATGA
>MCJB01052726.1:2323-16674 GCA_002018475.1 Nicotiana obtusifolia | reverse complement strand
TATGGATGAATCTTGTGTTGAAGATGTACATTTGTGTTTATGTTGTATTATTATGTAGTTATTGAAGACATTAATTCTTATTTGTTTGGTCCTGCGTGACTATTCTTTAAAATTAGCCAAATTGTGGCCTTTTTGTTAATTAGTTGTTTCCTAGTTGATTTAGGTTAACTAGTTATTCTTTTCCTAGTTGATTTAGGCAAAAGGCTCATTCTATATAAGCCTAAACACTTCATTATTTTGATACCTTTTGACATTATTATCAATCAAAAAACGGCAGCACATTGCTCCCAAAATCGTGTGAATTAACTTGTCCAATTTTGGTGTGATTCAAAATTGAACTTGTTCCTTTGTTTGATCGAACAGTTTGCAAGACCATTGTTGTCTTGAGGGTTGTTCGTATAGTATAGGTACTCCGTGACTTCATCAAGAAGGTAAGTAGACTAGTTCCTACTTGTTGTCTTGATAGTTCATTGAGAGTCTTGCTTCTATCTTTGTTTTCTTGTTTCCGCTTTTATATTGCATCAGATGATAGTTGAATAGAAAAGGAAACTTAATCCGGAGGAGAATATTCACCATGGGAACGGGCCTCCCACGTGCCCTTTGAGAGTTTGCGCCATTTGCGCTCGAAGTACGATAACTTTTTACAGATTCCCTAGACCTACTCTTTGAAGTGGGGAATAGCATTTGGGACTCGGGCAATCATTGAACAACGGTAGAGTCAGGCGATGAGAAAGAAGAACAAAATCCAAAAAGTATTCTAAATACTCAAAAAGAGAAGAAATTACGGGTTAGGTTCCACTTTTCAAGGAATGACAGGAACTCGGGGAGAATGAGATCCTCGGTCTTCACCTGAACGAATCTCCCCTGCCACCCTCAGTCCCTGTGTGCATCAATTCTTGAGAATGGAGCTTTCTTTGCTCGACAGACGAGCTTGATTAATCCCCCTCGAAAGATTCAGTGATTTTAGAGGCAAAGCAGGTGGTTGATGGTAAACCAAGGCTTCTCCGTGTTATTGACGAAGTGATGGAGGAGGATCACTATCCTCTAAAGGACGGGTGAATCTGCCCGAGGCATACCTCGTACCTCTTGTAGAAGTCGAGGACTATTATATCCACCGGGACAAGCATGAAGGGGTATGTATAAATATTTAAATACCCCTCCACATGTGTGGTGATGTCCTCACTTGCAGTCCTCCCGAACCGTCGGGAGTGTGTCCTTGGCGATGGAGCATATGTACCTCTACACCTCCTCACCGTGGTCCCGTTGCTTGGAGGCCTTTTCAACCTTAAAATCGTGCTCTATAGATCATCTTTTGGGGATGAAATTCTTTAGAGGAGATTCCGAGGCCGCTTTAGGTACGACCACCTTGACATCCGTGGTCGGGATAGAAGTTTAAGGAGTGGCCTGTTGGGGCACAAACTTTAAAGTTTTTTCTATAAAATTCTAGGAACATAAATGTATGAAGATGAAGGTATGAAGGTTTGAAGATGAGAATGAAGGTTTGAAGGCCAAACTTGAAGATTCAAGGACAAAGTATGAAGATTTGAAGATGGGAAGACGAAGGTATAAAGATGTGAAGAACAATGTATGAAGATTTGAATGGATTATAAGCAAGTAAAAAGTTGGAGGGTAACTTAAGAAGGTTTGAGATCAGAAAGTAAAAAAATGAAAAACAAACTGAAACTTTTATAGGGGGAGGTAATTAATGCATGACGTTTGCATTCAAGGATGTTCAACCGATGGCTAACACGTGTTCGAAGTCAAAACGACGCGATTGATGGGATGTTTCACTAACTCGTCGACCCAATTGCAGCGTACAGAGGAAGAAGTCGGGGTCAATTAATCACTTTTCGTCACTTCGATAAATCTGCTCTTCGAAAAGTGAGGGGATTATCTGGGTACGGGTAAAATCGGGGATAATGTTACCCCAAATTTCCAATTAAAGAAACGAGAGGGAAGCATGATATGACGCAACCTCGAGTGAAGCCGAAGGGTTCCTCGTTTTGGAGCCCGGGGAGGACAAACGGCGCATCCAGGATCGAACGTGGCTGAACACCGGATCCGGGCAGAGTAAAGTTTTGGGAATAAGGAAAAATAGAAATGATTAAGCACGATAAGTAGGAGCCACAACAACCAGCCTCAACCGGATATTACGGTGCAAATCTAGTCTGATATCATCTGCAGCTCAACATTTACCGAAAAGCAAAGATTTTGACCTTATTTAGACTTGTACTAGGATTAAAACTCTCCTATTATATAAAGGGGAGAACTTTTATATTTTAAACCATTGTTGGCACGCATATCAAAGCAATAAAATTCATTTTTGTCTTCTAGATGTTGTTCAAAGTGTTCTTCAGTTCCCCTTCTTTTTAGTACTAAGCGAGCCCATATCTAGGGCTGGATCGGAGCCAGTTTCAGTGTTCAACTTAAAGGCAAGCTTAATTATTCCATTGCATTTGGTTTGGTCATTTTATCTTTCTTTAATTTAATTATTGTTGTTCTCAAATTATTCGTGTTAAATTAAATCACGTGTCCTTTAAACCACGTACAAATTTAATTGTTACTCATTTTAAGGGTAAATAGTTCTCATTTGCATTGTTTGATGATATTAAGTCAATTTTCTTTAGATTTGAGTAGTGTAGAAGCGAATTTTAGGGGAAAAGCTATTTTCGAGGGCTGAGTTAGCCTAGTTGAGGTAAGTATCTTTCCTAACTTTGTGTGTGGGAACTACCCCTTAGGATTTGGGATTGATTGTGTTATTTGTGTTATGTGAAAGCTGTGTACACAAGGTGACAAGTGGATACATGGGTTAGGTGTGGATATTTGACCGGTTTAGGTTATTAGTCTCTTTCCATGCCTTTAATTGGATTGTCATTTCATGTCTTAATTTTCAATGTCAATCTACTCTACTTGTGTTAGTCTATCCTTAAATGCCTTATTTAATTTTGTTAACACTTGTTCTACATCTTGCTTGATACTTTGCTCTTATGCTTTAGTTGAAGTTTTTCTTTCCTTATTGACTTGGTACATCCTTAATTGTTGAATTACTTTTACTTGAAGTCGTTATTTCGTGATTTATCTTCTTGTTGAGTTATTAGTGTTGAAGTTGTGAAAGTTGTTATCACATTGAGTCGAAGTTCTTAATTGTTGAGATATCTTCCTTGTTGAGCAATTCATATATGTTGTTATTATTGATATTCTTGTACACATTGTGGTTGTGCCATCGATTATTTGTTGAGGAAATATTGATATTGTTGATTTTTGGCAAGTTGTGGCATATGGACACTTGTGGTGCGAGTTGTTATTGTGTTGTGATATTGATGCGCATGCAACGGTATAAGGATATGGGTTAATGTGCATGCGGCGACATAAGGTGAGATTTATGTGTGTATTGCTAGTAAGGGAATTATTTGAAGCCACACTGCATCATAAGGTGCGCTAAAGTACATATAGCTATTTCAGGATATTTTTCGAACTATCTAAATGTAAGGATCACAGGCGGTATAAGGAAAGATTGTGATTGTAATTGAAAAAAGTGAATACGAGGCGGTACCTTGGTTGTGATTCTTGTTGTGCATCTCATGTTGAAAAGAGATAATGGTGGAATAGTTGTTGTTGCTTTTATTCTTTATTGTCTTACCAATTTTGTCTAAATTTTGACTATTTTGGTTCTCTTTATTTGCTTTCTTTTTATTATCTCTATGTTTACAATTCTGTCATAAGTTACGTTATTAACCTGCTTCATTCTTATTTATTTCTCCGCTTTCTATTACTTCTCGTTATTGTATTTTTGTTATATTTATTATGTCATAGTAGGTGTTTTGACCTGGCCTCATCACTACTCCACCAAGGTTAGGCTTGATACTTACTGAGTACTATTGTGGTGTACTCATACTACGCTTCTGTTCATCTTTTTGTGTAGATCTAGGTACGTCTGCCCGTGCTGGACGTTAGTGATTGATTGTAGCTATTTTTCGAAAGCTTCAAGGTATATCTGCTCGGCATCCGTAGCCCTCGGAGTTACCTTCCATTATCCTTTCATTCTATTGTATTTCTTATTCAAACAATATTGTAGTAGACATTCTCGATTATTCTGTAAAGCTTATGACTCAGTTCCACCGGTTTTGGGAGAAATGTTGTTGAGATCCTATTTCAGAAGGTTATATGATTATATCAGTTTTACTTTAGTATTGCTGTTTTACTATTTCTGTTAAGTTATTAGTAAATGTAGGCTTACCTAGTCTTAGAGACTAGGTGCCATCAAGACATCCTAAGGTGGGAAATTGGGGTCGTGACATAAATATTTTGTTGGGTGTTAGACGCATCAATCTTTGAACTCAACTGAGCCTCCAAGTTGTGAATAACAGTGCCAAATTGGTCGATCTCTTGTGATGCAAATAAATTTGATCAAGTGTTATCAATGCCATCTATGAACAAGACAAGAAAAGGCGTTGGTTAGCCTTGGAGAAGAGCCAAGCGTCCATAAATCTTGCTATGGATGAATATTATGTTGAAGATGTATATTTGTGTTTATATTATATTATTGTATAGTTATGGAAGACATTAATTCTTACTTGTTTTGGAGTCCTGCATGACTATTCTCTAAATTAGCCAAATTGTGGCCTTTTTGTTAATTTGTTGTTTCCTAGTTTATTTAGGTTAACTAGTTATTCTTTTCCTAGTTGAGTTAGGTAAAGGCTCATCCTATATAAGCCTAACATTGTATTGTTTTAGAGATACCTTTTGACATTATTATCAATCAAAAACCGGCAGCACATTGCTCCCAAAATCGTGTGAATTAACTTGTCCAATTTTGGTGTGATTCAAAATTGAACTTGTTCCTTTGTTTGATCGAACAGTTTGCAAGACCATCGTTGTCTTGAGGGTTGTTCGTATAGTATAGGTACTCCGTGACTTCATCAAGAAGGTAAGTAGACTAGTTCCTACTTGTTGTCTTGATAGTTCATTGAGCGTCTTGCTTATCTTTTGTTTTCTTATTTCCGCGTTTAATATTGCATCATCTTGTCCAAGTTCAGCTCTCCCTTCTATTAAATGTTTCATCCCATCAGTAATTTTCTCACGGAGACCCCCAAAATACTCTAATAATTGCAAGTACATATCCATACGAGCATCATGTTCCACATCTTCCACTTCGTTAATTCTATCAAACTCACAAATATTATGAGAATCTATATAAGACGTGATTGGAGTAGGATAACAACACCTCGGACAATTATTTCAATAGCCACTGCAAATAGTACAGGGTTGAGATGGTGCACATAACTCACTCCTGGGAATATGTTTGTACTGTCGCCAAAAATGAGGTCCTTTGCAATATGGACAAGGATCAAAAAAATAAGAATACTTATCATTCCACCACTTGTAAAAAGAATAATATTGAACTAAACTAAAAAAATAAAAACTTGAATAGATAAAAAGTAAAAGCCTAATCGAGCAAAATAGCTAATTTGAAGTCACCAGCAACGGCACCAAAATCTTGTTGCGGCCAAACGCACACGCAAATATTCGTGGTCGTCAAGTAATAAAGTGACTAGAAGTCAGGTGTCAAACCCACGAAGACTTGTTATCAACTATTGACTAGATTAAATCCTAATTATCTAAACAAGGATTAAACTTAGAAGTATCTGACTTAATCTAATTAAGATTAAAAAGAAAAAACAAATAATGAACTCTTAACAAAAGAAGAACAAATTTTTATGTTGTCAATGTGATGAAAACGATATAGGGTTATGGTCTATCTAACAATCCTATTGTATTCTTCAATAGAATTGAGTAATTAATTTATCTAGTTTATTGGTTATCAGGGTTAATATTTCTCATAAAAAACTATCGAGTTCTTACTCGCCTATTAAAACTAACCTAACGCGTATATATCTATAGATGTAGAATCAGCAAGAATGCATTCGTAATTCCCATATAATAACCAAACTAGAAAATTAGCATATATCTATCCTGGCCGCGAATCCATTCCCCGATGACCGGGTTCAAGAGCTTACTCTACTCAATCCTATGTGCAATCTAAAATTCGCACTTTAAAGTTCAGCTCTAGATTCGTAGATAATATTCAATAAGTGATCAAGCAATCAAGTAATTAAGCGCAAGATTGAATAACTAAACCAATACGATAAATCAAAAAAAATAAATCAATATCCAAATAACAATAGTCATGAAAGAACCACAACACTAGAATGTGAAGTTTAGCTCCACATAGACATGGTAACCAAAAAATAAATCATCTAAAGAAACATAAAAATTACTAAATTTGATAGAAGAAAAGATGAAATCCGGCCTCCATAGCAGCTCTGTGCTCTTCCTGATCAAAAATTGTACAAAAATTATGTTTAAGGACTATTTATAAGTATATGACAGCCTAGAAAAAAGAACCCACTCCAAAACTAAAAAAGACACAAAGTAGCTTCGAAACAGACTCCGCGCGTCGCACCATGAAACACATGAAGCACCTGGCGCTAGGCTGCGCGACGGGAGCTCTGATGCAAGAAAACAATCTCGCCTAGCGCACTATATCGCGAGGAGCTATTCACGCTTCATTCGTAATCATTGTTGTTTCTGCTAAGTTTTGCATTTTCCTTTTGTCTTATTTTGCATTTATTTCCAATCCTTTGAAATCCTTTGTTGTAGCATCTCTTTAATTTATATCGAATTTCTTAAGCTTCTTTATGTAACTTTTCTCTTTGTATATATTTTGTCTTCAGTCCACTTTCTAATCTTTCCACCTCTTTGAATAATCATGAGTCAGTATTTGCTTCAAAATATTTACTTTGCTCCTAAATTTTATCTCCAAAATACCTACACATAAAATAAACTCAATTACGCACAAACATAGTACAATTTAGCATTAAAGTACCAAAATGTAACGTGAGTAATTGACTAAAAATATATAATTTATCCTCGCATCAATAGCTGCGTCAAGAGACTATGATATTATCAGAGTATGCTATCAGATTTAGTGAATTGTCCCGACATGCACCTGCCTTAGTTTTCACAGTTAGAGAGCAAGTCCGCAGATTCATCGAGGGTCTCAAGATGGATACTCCATTTCAGCAGGTTGTAGAGATTTCCCTGAGGATGGAGGGTATGCTAGGCCATGGGAGGTAGCACATAGAGGCTAAGAGGCCTCGAGATTCTGGAGGATATAGTGGTGCCCCCGCTCTGGTTGTAGCCCGTCACGCCACAGGTTATGTGAGCCGTCCAGTTCATTCAGCACTTCCAGCTACTAGCAGTGTTCCGGCTGTTTCGAGGTCTTAGCTTGCCTATTTTGTACAGTCACTTTCTAGTGCACCTCCTGCACGGGGTGCCTTTAGCGGTAATTCTAGCCGACCAGGCCTGAGTCAGTTTCAGCAGCCACGCCCATCGAGAGCTTGTTTTAAGTGTGGGTACACTAGACATAAGCTGAGGGATTGTCCCGGGCTTAGGAAGGGTACACCTCCACAGACTACTTAGGCTCCACGGATTCCACTGTGTCCACAGATTTCACAGGCCATGGTTGCTGCTCTAGTTGCCGTTCCACCTGCACCGCCAGCTAGGGATGGAGGTCAGGCGGGTAGAGGTCACTCTAGAAGGGGAGGCTAGGCCAGATTCTATGCTTTCCCAAGTAGGACGGAGGCGATTGCATTGGATGATGTCATCACAGGTATGGTTCTGGTTTGTCATAGGGATGCATCGGTTTTATTTGATCTTGAATCCACTTATTCCTATGTATCATCTTACTTTGCTCCATATTTGGATATATCTAGTGATTCTTTGAGTCATCCTATATATGTGTCCATTCCTGTGAGAGATTCCATTGTTGTAGACCGTATTTATCAATCGTGTTTACTCACTATTTGTGGTTATGAGACCAGAGTTGATCTATTGCTACTCAATATGACAGACTTTGATGTGATCTTAGGCATGGACTGGTTATCGCCCTATCATGCTATTTTGGACTGTCACACCAAGACCGTGATATTGGCTATGCTAGGTATGTCGCGGTTGGAATGGAGGGGTACATAAGATTATATTCATAGCATAGTGGTGTCCTTTCTAAAGGCACAACAAATGGTTGAGAATGGGTGTGATGCATACCTAGCCTTTGGGAGAGATGTCAATGCTGATGTTCCTACCGTTGAGTCAGTTGCGGTAGTGAGACATGTCCCAAATGTAATTCTAGAAGACCTACCGGGCATGCTACATGATACATTCATTGACTTTAGTATTGACCTAGTACCGGGCACTCAGCCCATTTTTATTCCACCACATCGATATGGAACCTTGGAGTTGAATGAGCAGCTTCAAGATCTGCTTTGATAAGGGTTTCATCCGACCGGGTTTCTCACCTTTGTGTGCTCCAGTTTTGTTTGTGAAGAAGAAAGATGGCTCCATGAGGATGTGTATTGATTATAGGCAGCTGAACAAAGTCACATTCAAGAAGAAGTACCCACTGCCGTGCATTGATGACTTTTTGACCAACTACTAGGTGCTAGAGTATTCTCAAAGATTTGATTTGAGGTCAGGGTATCATCAGCTGTACATTTGGAACTCGGATATCCCGAAGACTGCTTTCAGGACTCTGTATGGTCACTATGAATTTCTAGTGATGTCTTTGGGCTAACCAATGCCCCAACAACATTTATGCATTTGATGAACAGTATATTCCAGCCATATCTTGATTCTCATCATCATATTCATTGATGACATCTTCATCTATTCTCGTAGTTGGGAGGATCATGAGCAGCATTTGAGGATCGTGCTCCAAACATTGAGGGAGAAGAAGTTGTATGCAAAATTCTCAATGTGTGAATTTTGGCTTGATTCCGTGGCTTTTTTGGTCATATGGTGTCGAGTGAGGGGATTAAGGTAGATCCGAAGAAGATTGAAGCATTTTAGAGTTAGCCCCAAACCGTCTTCAGCTACTGAGATCCAGAGTTATCTTAGTATGCCTGGTTATTATCGCCATTTTGTGGAGGGTTTCTCGTCCATTGTTGCACCTTTGACCAAATTGACTCAGAAGGGTGCTCCATTGTGGTGGTCCGACGAGTGTGAGGAGAGCTTAAGCTCAAGATTACCTTGACCACTACTCCAGTTCTAGTTTTGCCTTCAATATCGGCCTCTTATATAATGTATTGTGATACTTCGCTGATTGGCATTGGATGTGTGCTTCACACCAGTTGAAGCCCAATGAGAAGAACTACCCCGTTCATGATTTAGAGTTAGTAGCTATTGTTCACGTATTGAAGATTTGGAGGCACTATCTCTACGGCATGTCTTGCAAGGTATTCACAGACGATCGAAGTCTACAACACTTTTTTAAGCAAAAGGATCTGAACTTGAGGCAGCAGAGGTGGTTGGAGCTGTTAAAAGACTATGATATCACCATTCTGTATTATCCCGAAAAGGCCAATGTGGTGGTCGATGCCTTTAGTAGGAAGGCGGAGAGTAAGCCTTGCATATATTTCAGTTAGAGAGATACCATTTGCATTAGATTTTCAGGCCCTGGTCAATCGGTTTGTGAGATTGGATGTTTCAGAGCCTAGCCGAGTTCTAGCTTGCGTGGTTTCTCGGTCTTCTTTGTAAGAACGCATCAGGGCGTAGCAGTATGATGACCCCCATTTACTCATTCTTAAGGACACATTGCAGCACGGCAATGCCAAGGAGGTTTATAACGGAGATAATGGGGTGTTGAGGATGGATGGTCGGATTTCTGTGCCCTATGTGGATGGGTTGCGTGAGTTTATGCTTGAGGAGGCCCACAGTTCGTGGTACTCCATTCATCCGGGTGCCACTAAGATATATCGTATTTGAGGCAACACTATTAGTGGAGAAGAATGAAGAAAGATATAGTAGAATAAGTGACTCGGTGCTTGAACTACTAGCAGGTGAAGTATAAGCATCAGAGGCCGAGCGGTTTGCTCTAGGGACTTGAGATTCCTAATTGGAAATAGGAGCATATTACAATATATTTCATTGTTGGGCTCCCACGAACTTCGAAGAAATTTGACGCAGTATGGGTCATTGTGGATATGATGACCAAGTCGGCACATTTCATTCTGGTTGTGACTACCTGCTCTTCAGAGCAGCTGACCTAGATCTATATCTGTGAGATTGTTCATCTTCATGGCATGGTGATGTCCATTATCTCCGATCGAGGCACACAGTTCACATCACATTTTTGAAGAGTTGTGCAACGTGAGTTAGGCGCACGGGTCGAGTTGAGTACAATATTTTACCCCAGATGGATGGGAAGTTCGAGCACACCATTCAAATTTTGGAGGCTATGCTACGTGCTTGTGTTATGGATTCCGGGGGTTCTTGTGATCAGTTTCTATCGCTTGTAGAGTTTGCCTACAATAACAACTACCAATCTAGTATTCAGATAGCTCCTTTTGAGGCCTTATATGGGAGGCGGTGCTGTTCTTCAGTTGGTTGGTTTGAGCCGGGTGAGGCTAGATTGTTAGGCACTGATTTGGTTCGGGATGCCTTGGAGAAAGTCAAGTTGATCCAGGATCGGCTTCGTACATCACAGTATAGACAGAAGAGTTATGCCGATCGGAGGGTTCGTGACGTAGCATTTATGGTGGGAGAAAGGATTTTGATTCGGGTTTCACCTATTAAGGGTGTGATGAGGTTCGGGGAGAAGGGCAAGTTGAGACCTAGCTATATTGGTCCTTTTGCTATCCTTGAGAGAGTTGGTGAGGTGGCCTACAAACTTGCATTGCCACCTAGCTTATCGACAGTTCACCCGGTGTTTAATGTTTTCATGCTTCGGAAGTATTATGGTGATCCATTACATGTATTATATTTCAGCTCAGTTCAATTGGACAAGGATTTGACTTATGTTGAGGAATTGGTGGCTATCTTGGACAATCGGGTACGAAAGTTGAGGTCAAAGAACACTGCTCCAGTGAAGGTTCAATGGAGGGGTCATTCGGTTGAGGAGGTGACCTAGGAGACCGAGCATGATATGTGGAGCCATTATCTACACCTATTTTGCACTTCAGGTATGTTCCTATGCACATTTGAGGATGAACGTTTGTTTTAAGAGGGGGAGAATGTAACGACCTGACCGGTCGTTTTGTGTATTTGTGCCCCATTTCCCTTTTAATGCTTCACACATGTGTAATTGTGGTTTTGTGAGTTGTGGGGTTGGTTAGTTTTGTTCCAGGAAGGTTTTGGGTTGATTTGGACCCTTTGATTCTTAGTTTAGAAGCCTAAGTTGAAAATGTTGACCAATATTTGACTTTTTTGAAAACGACTAGAGAACGGTATTTTGATGGCTCCTATAGGCTCGTATCATGATTTTGAACTTAGGCGTATTCCCAAAATCAAATTCGAAGATTCCTAGGTTGATTTAACTTATTATGCTGAGAGTTGGCAATTCGAGGTTTAGAAGATTTTTCAAGTTTGACCGTAGGTTGACTTCTTACTATCGGGTTCGGAATTTGATTTTGGGACACGGAATAGGTTTGTTATGCTATTTGGAACTTGTCTGCAAAATCTATTGTCATTTGGAGTTGATTTGATAAGATTTAGATGCTTGGTTGCAATTCTAGAGGTTTTAGAACTTTTCTTTGAAATTCATGCGTTTTGGTATCTGATTCGTATTTTGTGTTTTGATCACGAGAGCGAGTTTGCTGATATTTTTATACTTGTGTGGATGTTTGGTTTGGAGCCTCGGGTGCCCCGGTGAGTTTCGTACGTGTTTCGGAAAGGTTTGAACTAAAAACAACTTGCTTGTGTGCTGGTGCTGTAGTTGTGGCAATTGCATGCACCAGCATCGCAATTGCGGACATGATAGGGGGCTCAGGTATCTCAATTGGGATATCTTGTTTGCATTTGCAATGTCTGGGCTTGGGTAGGTGAGTTCGCATTTGTGACATCTCCTAGGTTTGTCAGTAGCCGCAATTGCGAGGGTTCGCAATTGCGACATCTACAACTGAACAAAAGGTTAGAAACTTGGGATTTTATCTCATTTTCTCTCCTTTTAGAACCTTAGACTCTGTAGGAGATGACTTGGAGAGCATATTTTCATCTACAATTACTGGGTAAGTGATTCTTATCAATTTCCAACTATATTTCATTTAACATCACATTTATGAGAATGATAAATGAAAATTTGGGTTTTGAGAGTCGATTTGGACTCGGATTTGAAAATAAAACACATATATGGACTCGTGGGGTTATGGGTAGTCAGAATCTACCCTTGGACTTGGGATTTGACCAGGCAAGCCCGAGGTTAACTTTTATTGACTTTTGGGGAATTGTGTAAAGATCATAGCTTTATCTATTATAATTGGTTTCTCTTGCATTGTTTGATGTTAGTAAGTCATTTTTGGTTAGATTTGAGCCGCATAGAAGCGACTTTTAGAAGAAAGCTATTTTTGAGGGTTGAATTGGCCTAATTGAGATAAGTATCTTGTCTAACTTTTTGTGGGAGAACTACCTCTTAGGATTGAGTTTGATTGTACTATTTGATTATGTGAAAGACGTGTACCTGAAGTGATGAGTGTGTACACGGACTTATATATGGTAATATGACCAGTTTAGACTCTTGGGATCTTTCATGCATTTTATTAGAAACTGTAATATCATGTTATATCTTTCATTATTAAATTGCTCTTACATACTTTACTTGATGTTGTTATCACATGCTCTATCTTTTATTGTTAAACATGCTCTTATATGCCTTAATTGAAGTTGTTATCTCTCTTATTGTCATGCGCCTTTTTATTTGTTGAGTTATATTAATTTGAAGTTTTTATTTCTTGATGTCTCTTCGTGTTGAATTGTCATCATGCATTTAGACGTGGTTTCTATTTCATACTATATTTTCATTGTTAAGCTTATGTTATGGAATTGAAATGGAAGTTGTCTTTTCAAGGGAATACCTTCATTTTGAGCTATTGAAGTTGAGGTTATGAAAGCTATTATCACATTAAAGTTGAAGTTGTTGATTATTGATATATCTTTTCTTGTTTAGTGATTCTCATTCATTTTGTTATTATTGAGATTCTTCTACACATTATGGTTGAGCCATGGGCTATACGTGTGATAACATTGGTACTGTTGATTTTGGTAAAGTGTTGTAGTATATGGGCACATGTGGTGCGAGTTGTTTATTGTGTTGTGATATTGATACGCATGCGATGGTATAAGGATAGGGGTTGATACGCATGCGGTGGGATAAGGCGGGATTTATACGCATGTTGCTAGTAAGGGAATTACTTGAAGCCATGGTGAAATAAGGCGGCTAAAACGTGTGTAGCTATTTCGGAAAATATTTTCAAAAATAAATGCAAGGATCACACGATGATATAAGGAAGGTTGTGATTGCGACTTGTGAAATGAGATTGTGAGGTGTGGTACCTTGGTTGTAATTCTTATTGTACTTTCTATGTTAAAGAGGCTTGTTAGTTGAACAATTTTGTTATTCTCTTCATTTGCCACTTGTATTTGTCCGTATTGATTTCTTGTTGTTCTTATCATGTGTTCATTCCTTGTTGCGTTTATTGCTTTAAAATTTGTTGTTAGCTTACATTATTGAACTGCTTCATTGTCATTCATTTCCTCGCTTTCCATTATTTGACTATGTTATACTCTGTTAAGTTTTCTAGTCCTAGTAGCTATCTTGACCTGGCCTCGTCACTACTCTACTAAGATTAGGCTTGATACTTACTGAGTACCGTTGTGGTGTACTCATGCTACGCTTCTGCACATTTTTGTGTAGATCCAGGTACATCTACTCGTGCCGAACGCCAGTGATCGTTCAATTAACTTTTCGGAGACTTCAAGATACACCTGCTAGATGTCATAGGCCTCGGAGTCACCTTATGTTATTTCCTTTATTACTGTTTATCCTTTTATCAGACAGTGTGTATTAGAGATTTTAGTACATTTCTGTAAAGCTTATGACTCAGTTCCATTAAATTTTGGGAGTTATGACTACTGTACCATTTGAGTTTTATTATTATAGTTTAACAGTTTAATTCAATGTTTAAGTTATTATCTATGTTATTTCTCAATGTATTTTAGGCTTATCTAATCTTAGGGACTAGGTGCCATCATGACATCCTATAGTGGGAACTTGGAGTCGTGATAGGTACCCTTGTATGTACGCACAGCAATGAGCCGCGGCAAACCCTCAGACAACCTATCTAAGATTAGGGAGGAGGGAGAGTCCTCAGTAGTGGTGACCCTTTCACTCTTCCACAAACTGATACATGTTCCGAACTGCTGCCTCGTCATCAAGAAATTTTATTGATTCTGTTCAGCGAAATGGAAGTTCTCCTTCTATCACAAGTTTTATAATCCCTCCCCCCCCCCCCCCCCCCCCC
>MCJB01052725.1:0-22367 GCA_002018475.1 Nicotiana obtusifolia | reverse complement strand
CTGTGCACGTCATTATGATGCCGTCATATATAAAATCTTTTTGGGGATCGGTAACTTTGGCGGTTGTGTTCTTATCACATATTTTATGATAAGTATCGATCGTTCGAGCAGTTAGCCCGAGATCCGATAATTCATGTCATTTATTGTCCTTTATTGTCCTTACTCTCCAATAAACGAGGGGACTATCTGTATTGGGTCGGATATACCTAAGTGAAGTGGGGTTCGGGTACAAAATGAGATCGGGTTGCCCCGGTCCAGGAACGGCAAATCGGTCGCACAGGATGGAGAGACCGAAACAGAACAACTGGTATAGTCGGCCAGGAGACGCTTCGTGATTGTGGACCGGCCCCAACCCGAAGGTCTCGCTAATCATCGGACGTTTCGCCAGAATTAATTACTTCAACCATTGCGGCTGTTATGCTATCATTTAAGAGTATTAAATCCCATGATTAATGGGGTTTTCCTTGTAATCAGTTCCCTGCTTTTATTATGACTCTTACACTTACCTATGACTCTTACACTTACCTAGGACTTTAACACTTGCCTATAAAAAAGGCAGAGATCCTTCATTGAATGGCAACTCATTCTTCTCATCTCACTAGGCAATTTACTTTATCATCTCTACTGTTCTTCAGAATTCAATATTAAACTCTCTACTACTGTTTGTTGAGATATTGTTCCATTACATGCGATTCTTCATTGATATATTTACGGTTTGATTGCTCTATCTCTCTTATAGCACTCTGATTACTTACTACTTACGTTTATTTGGTATCAAACTAATTTACGGATCCTTAGCTCTGCGAACAAATTCAATTGTTATCCGATTTAAGGGTAAACATCTTCATTTTTGTTTTTTATCTTTACTAAGATAATTAAGTTATGTATAATTAAATGGTTATGGTTCTACAGCCAAAGATAGTTCAAACATAAAACAAGTAATAACTATCTTTACTTATTATCTGTGAATTTTTTCATTTTTGATATGGCTTGTCTTTTGCAAAATTGTTATTGTTAAGTAACTCGAATAAGGAAAAGATAAGGACTTTTTATATAGTTCGATAAATATAATTAAACAATTATTTATAAAAGGAAAATAATAAAAGTGTGAATTTTAAAGTGATGGATGTTTATTCTATTTTGCTAGCTTAATAAATGAAGAAATCTTCAACATTAAATTATAAATAAAATTATATAATAAAGTTTTAAATTAATTGTAGTTGTAATTTTATGTATGATCTATTCACTTAGGAAAGGTAAAACGTGGACAAACATAACGTGCAAAAGTTAGTGCTTTATAATATCTAGATAGGTTGTGCATATATAAATTAGAGTTTTAATTTCCATTAATAAAATATTTTATAAATTTTAATTTAGATAAAAATCCTTTAGAGTTTTGCTATAAAATCTAACTTTATTTTTTAGTATTTTTTTGTAGTAGATGCATTGAGTATATATTCATAAAGTTCTCACTATCTTTTATTGATTGTATAAATAAATGTTTGTTTTTATTGCTTAATAAAATTACTCAATTGAGCAAACTAATTTTATTGTAAACTTTTTATCCTAACATTAATTAAGATCAAACGTAACATCTTCTATTTCAATGCAAATTCAGTGCTATCATTACTGTTATAGGGAACTACTCATATGTGCTAGAGTACAAGAAAGTAATTATAATATCCAATTCAAAATTTCAAAGCCATTTTCTTGCTTTTGACTTTTTAAAATCAATTTAAGATCTTCCAATTCAATAAAAACATAATACTCAGTTTTGAAGAAGTACCCATATATTTGCGCTACAATTCAATGAATAACGTTTCCAGATGAGGAAATAAGTTCTTTCTTAGTTAATCAAAAGTGTCGAAATTTTCAAAAGAAAAAGTATAAGTGATAAATTCATACTTTAATTCCACGCCCTAAATATTAGTTCCTTTAAATTTTAGAATAATTTTAATATCTAATCAAAGCCTTTTTTAGTTTTTTAAACTTTTTTTTTTTAAAGTCCTAAATATTAGGACTTCTTACATAGTTCAAATAAGGAAAGAATTTGATAACCAAAATTATAGGATTTTAGACTCCTAAATATTAGGAAAATTGTAAATTTATAATTTTGTCTAATGTAAAACTCTATTTTTAAAGGGTGAAAAAGGCGAACGACATTTCTCTAAGGATTTTCATACTTTTAATATATATACTAATTTCTATCCACGTGCGTTGCACGTAATTTTCCGCGTTAATCAATAGAGGAATTATATGATAAGAAAATACTTTTATAAATTCATATTAAATTAACAAAATATACATGACAAGAGATATAGTTCTTTCAATAATTGTATCAATAAGTGACAAATTTTTCAAATGAAAAGACGTTTTCTAGAGCATCAAAATCAACAATTACGCGTACTATTACTTGTATAAAAATATAATTAAATAATACTTTTTACACCAAGTAGCTAAATATCATTAATCATTTATTGGCATAACAAAAGGAGAAAAATCATTGTCTGAGAAAAATTATTCAGTTACTCAACAGTGCTCTTCGCAACCTCAGTTTTTATTTTTAAAAGCATCGCAAAATTTCTTAAATATCTTATTTTACTGTAACTTATAAACTATCGAAATCGTTAAAGCGGTGATAACAAAGCAAACACACTCAAAGATGCCATTCTACCTGATTTCCTTCCAAAGAATCATACTCATATCATATGAAACAAAATCTTATATAGAGTAAATCTTTTTAACATTAAAATATGTACTTGACATTTTCAAACTTATAAGTGAAATTTTACAACCTATTTCTTTTAATCTTTAATTAGTGATTCCATTATATGTTAATTTTTAGCTCTAATTCAGAAGTTACCAATATTTTAAGTTACACGTTATCCATTAGCATCTAGTATGTATAGAGTTTCATGCAAATAGTATAGTAAAAATGCATTCCTAAGTATTATAGTAATTTTTGTTAACTTTTAAATTGTCTTTTCAGTTCAATTTTGGTATTAAACACACTATAAAATATTTCAGTTTACGAAAATTTAAACGTATAACCAATTCCTACGAATAATTTGAAATTACTAAAAATTGGATGAACAATTACAATCCATAAAAATCACTTAAATTTCAAGAAGTATCAATCACCAATGATATTATATATGGAATTCAAACAATAAAATATAAAATATCAAACTCCGAGACAATACGCAGATGAGTAAGGAAATAATAACAGAAGAGAACTTATATAAAAGGTATCAAGCTAAAAAGAATTGTTACAGCATTGCAATTGCGTATGTTGACATTCCTTCAGAGGGGATTATATTGTGTAATTAAAGAGAAAATAACGCTTATGATTTGACTAATTTTCTACCCACCAAGAATTATTCTTAATCCAAAGTGATTATTTAAATCTTCTATAAAAGTAACTATTTATTACATAATTATCATTACTAATCTCTGAAATCTTCCTAAAGCAGTTTAAGTGCATTAACTTTAAGAGATACTAAACGATACATACTAAAGATGATCAAATTATTCATAAAATCCAAGAACATTAAAAAAGACCAATTCCATGTATCAAACCTATCAATATATGAGTAGCTGAGTAAACCAGAATTAGGACAGTACCATCTTGACATAAGAAAAGCAAACTCACATCCGGAAAAAAAGATGCTTTTCTCATATATATTAACTTGGCTTCTTGTGTCTTTTGCCAAATAATCTTCTTTTGCGTGATTCTGCACGTAAAACTTACACATATATAAAGTAAAAATTATATAGAAAATCAGAATAAACCAACCCAACCCAACCCAACCTTCGATAAAAAAGAAAAATACTGGAGATCCTGCTAACATATAATCTGCATTTAAAATATAACAAGAAGTTTATATTTATATTCACATGCACAAAAAAAGATACAGAACGAAAATCAACTCAATCAAACGCAACCTTCATTTAGAAAAAGAAAGCACAACAAATGTTGCTGAAATTGAAAACAAAGAGTGTCCTTGGAGCGTTCAATTTCCTCCTAGAATTCAGCCCATCATTTGTCCATGATAACCAGATAAATACCCTGGAACTATGTGGCACTGATGACAAAATTCTAAGTATATAAATTATAAGAATCCTAGTGAAAAGTTCAATTTTGATTGAATAATATAAATCGAATCTAATATGAATCCTAATGGAAATAAACTATGAACTTTGTAGGGTTGCATATGTGCAATTTAAATCCGAAAAGAATTCTAACCTTGGGTAGTTATATTCTTAAATTATACAAATATTTAAGGGCATAAAAGTCGATAGAAATTTTAGGGATATTTTAGTCATTTAATATTTAGCATAAAACATTCGTGCTTTTATAATAATCATCCAAACCAATTCATCAAAAAAAGAAAGAAAATGAAGACATCCAAATCAGAAATTAGCACCGCGTGACCTCCAAAGGGGATGGTATTTACGATAAATAATCTCAAAACTCCATTGTTGGACCTCATAAAGATTTGAAGAAGATAAAATAGATCTTTTTAATTTGGTGTTACTCGACTAAATTGGTAACTGGGTATTGTTTGTGTTGGTATTTTGATGCTTTGTTTCAAATTTGAGATCATTTGGAGCAGATTTGGGATGTTTTGATTGAAATTGAAGATGCAAATTTAAAGAACACTTTGCTAAAACAACACAGAAAAAGAATGCTAATCTGATAGACTAGATGAATAACTTAATAGTTAGGTAGACAAAATATAGCATCAATTCTATCGACCTGGTAGAGAAATCCCTAAAGAGCAAAAGTATGACAATCTGGTAGACTTCAATGAACAACTAAATAGATAGGTAGAGTAATAATAACATCAACTCTACCAGATTGATAGAGAAATCCCGAAAAGCAAAAGTATGACAATCCAGTAGACCTCGACAAACAATTTAATCCGGTAGAAAAACCCCGAAGAACTTGTGCGAGTCCGAAGTTATTTTCCACATACCACAAATTCTGGGAATATTCCGGTGAAACAACCCCGAAAAAGTCCATTTTCCATCAATCACCCCCATCCAAATCGAACCACAAATGGGCCTCACTACCCCTCTTTTGATTCTTTTCAGTTTAAGAGGTTTCAAGGGGAAAGGCTTAGACAATATGGAGTATGCAGTGTGTGCCGGCGCGTTTGTATACATACAGCCGGAACAAGCTTACTACAAAATTAACAAATATGTACAAATTTACATGTATGTGCGTATCACATAAAATTAACTATACACCAATCGGTACCAACACATTCAAATGCCTGTCATACAAAAATTGAATTGAAATAAAGAACTTCATACACTTCATAGAAAGATCAAGCAAAAGCAACTATCCGCATGCTGCCAATATAAACATTTGACATCATTTCGAACTTCATTGTGAATTGCAGAAGCAAAAGATTAATGCCTCATTTAATGGGATGATTACTTACAGCCATATCCTTCCTCTGTTTTCCAAATAAGGTGCTCTCCTTAAATACAAATAAATAGCTGCTCCATAGCCCAAAGTCAAATTTTGTGATTTTCTTTCAAGAGACGTACTATATTATTTCGGACAATTGCTCCTTCAGCATCAAGCACTACGCTAAGGTTAAGTGGGTCAACAAAATACAAAGAAGCTAAACGAAGAGGAAACACTGATAAAATCTGTACAATGATCAGCGTAGCAAAATTCCCTGCACCCCTAACCGGCACGAGCCCTTCCGTTGCAATGAACTGGAAAAACCTGCTCCCTGGAACACTAGCGGGCAAAGAGAAGCTAAAAACTATGTACCAAAACTGCCTTGACTATGATGACGTATAATTGGAGAATGCATCGTGACTAAGGCAGAAAACAAAAATTCTTCTACCAAGACTGCCCCAGCCACCTACGTTGAATAAACTTGCAAAATGCTATTAACAATGACGGATGCCATACCATTGTCATTTTGCAAACTTAGCGCATCCCAAGGGTAGATGATGACTTAGGCTGGACATGCCATTAGCACGGATCAGGGAACTTGATTCCGGCAATCACATATTCAGAGACAAGCTAACCATCAACGTTTGTGCTCTCAGCAGCAGCTTTGATTGCCTCAGCAGTCATGAGAGCAACAACAGCTTTATGGATGGCTAGATCAGCTCTGTAGAGTAACCTCTGGGCCCTCTCCCTCTTAAGTTTAGCCATGTTAAGAGCATGCTGTGCTGCTCCAGAGGCATCATGCAACCTGAACTCTTGAAGATCCGAACTGTCAAATTGCTCAATTGCAAGCCCACGAGATCCTTCAGGTTGATACTTTTGACTAGGCCACTCAGGTAAGCCCATATTCCACCTATGAACCCCATTTCGTTTCACAACAGTCCTCTGATCATATGAAGCCACCATCTGTCGATTACTAAGAGAGTGAAATGACCCGATCTTCTTTGGTTTGTTCCTATAAAACTTTGGCTGTTGATTCCAATCTGACACATCTGAGTTCAAGGAAAAAAACCCAGAAGCCTCTCGTGGAGAAAAAACACGGGGTGACGGATGAAGCATAGGGGAACCATCTGAATATTCATGGCTCTGATAGACAACCATCTCGTCTCCATGTGCATATCCATTTAATCTTCTCCCTGTGGAAAAAAAAACATTCTTTTATAAAATCACTATAAAGTAGTGACACAAGATAAGAAAAATAATATTTTTTAAACAAAAAGGCATGGATATTGGCATCGTAGTAAGAAATGTACCAAAGGGATGAAGACCATCTTGATCCCTTGGGACAGCATGACTGTGTCCTGAAACAGAGATTTTTCTATGCGAGCGTTGTTTTGAGCCCTTGTTAGGAACCTCCAGACCTCGAGGTTTCAAACAAAATGCAGACATAGGTGGTTTCTCCACGGAAGCTGCTTTCTCCAGGCCTACACTGACAAAGCCAAGATTAGCATTTGACATTGCTTGCTCCCAGTCCTTCAGTTGTTGCTGATACCTCTCCCAAAGGGGGGGCTGAAGGAAAAAGAAAAAGAATCAGTAAATTGTCTCAGAAAGATCAATCCCATCAAATAGTATTGCAAGCAATACAAATGAAAACTTAAGCATGAAGGAATTTAATAAATATGACCAGGAGAAAGATAAGACACATGAAAGGGTATCAACCTGAAATAGACAGTTAATAGCAAGGTAGCGAACATACCAATAAACATGGCATTCCCCCAAGTGAGCAATCAAATGAGTACTTTTTTATCAGTTAAAGTCGGCAAAGAGTCGCCGGGGCAATAAAAAAGCACAGTAAAGACAATAGCACAATTCTTTAACAATTCCTTTATAAAACTGTGACACACACATACAGTTCGAAAGCGACAAAGGGGAATAGCATCTCATCTCACCAATCATCAAAATGTGCCATGTCTCAAATTGGGACATCTCTAAAGATCGAATTTATGAAGGCATTTCTTAATCGCACATCAGGTAGAGCATATGTTGGCTCTTGCCTTCACAATAGAGCGGGCAAGTAGTTTACTCACAAGAAGCATCTTTCAAAGCAAACTCATAAGGGCGCGTCAGCAAGCACCACCAATGTAGCTGATGCAGTGAAAGGTCATAACAAAGATCAAGACACATCAGCAGAGACATCCCTTGTCAAATACAGACAATCTAAACTGAAGGGAGGACTGATCAAATTGAAAAATCTCAATTGAAGGAAGGAAAGTTACGAGATATTCAGTGGGGTGAAAACCTAGGATATGGTTGGTTCACTACAATATCGCAAAACCCAGCGCTGTCATGAGTCATGACCAACTTCAAACTTAGTCTGATTGATAGCTTCCTCTTAACCTTACAACTATATACTCTAGAACTACTGATTCCATATAGTTTCTAAGTGATTTTTAGTTTTACCTCTTTTTTCCTTCACAGGCTATTACAGCTTTATTGGATGATATACCAACCGTTGATATCATCTCTTTTGAAAAGAAAAAAAGGCAACAACACCAACAACAATTTCGCCTCAATCCCAAGCTAAGTTGGAGTTTGCTCCATGAATCCTCACTATCCATATTATTCTATCCCTAAAACATAAGAATTCAACCAATTTTATTTTTACCTAAAGAAAGGTTGATCTTGGTTAATTTGTAAAAGCAAACTAACGTTATAATTGAGCCTTCTTACTAATGATTCTGAAGTTATGGGATTTGGTGAAAACCCACAGGATCCAATGAAATTTTCTGCAATCAAAATGGTTCCCCAAAAAGACTTTTCGGTCCACAAAGGGAATTGAGACAAAAGACCCTCCCAATCTTCTTTCCAATAGTCATGGAAAACTTTCATTTGATGTTAAGAGCTCCAAATCCTAGCTGGTAGCAGGGGTTTAAAATTGATAACGGAGAGGAAGTTGAGGTTTCCCACATATGGTATGCCGATGATACACTGCAAGCAGATAAAATATTTTAAAATGATTCTGTAGCCTTTGAAGCAATTTCTGGTTACCCATCATGATTTCAGTTAATGCAAACCGTTGCATAAATGAATAGGCCAGATTTTGGGTTACAAGGGTGGAGAAATTCCCGATAATTTGTTGGGATTACCATTGCGAGCAAAACAAAAGGATTCTGGTGTTTGGAAGACAGTATCCAGAAAATGTAAATGAAAATTGGATCCTTAGAAAAGACAGTAGTATCTTCGGTGGAAACTAACACTAGTAAACAGTGTCTTGCATAAAACCCCTACTTGTTCGATGTCATAGATTCCCATTCCAGGCATAGTGGTGAAGAAGCTAAATACAATCAGAAATGATTTTTTATGGGTCTGGGATAAAGAAAAGGATAGATTTCACCTGATGAAATAGGACAAGAATCAGGGAGAAAAGGAAGGGGGCATGGGAGTGAAAAACCTGAAACTTCAAAACAAAAGCCCGATGCTGAAATGGTATTGAAGATATAATGAAGAAAAAAATGATTTATAGAAGCAAGTTCTCATAACTTAATACGGGAAAGATAATGTAAGATGTAAAAACCAATGACAGCCCCTCATGGCATTGCAGTGTGGACATAATAAATTTGTTAGAAGAATCCAAAACTAAAGGTGGGGAATGAGCAGAAGATCAGGTTTTGGCTTGCCAAAGGCTGGAGGAGACTTGTAATCAAAAGATTTAATTACAAGTGTGTCTGGTTACTGATATAACTGCAATGTTGCAGACTGCCTTAACAATACAGGATGGACTCTTCAGAAGAAATTCCTTTAATTGGGAAATTGAAAGGGCAAATATATTGTTTAATAAATTGGAGACTTTTTCTTAAATTGGAGACTGTGTGCTGGATGCATATTCTACATCCTGGACAAGCAGTAAAACTGTATTCTTTATGGGTAAGTCATGTTATCAGATCCTAGTTAAGCAGGGAAGGACGTAGAAGAACTTGGCCTTGGAAGATGACACAGAAAACCAATGCACATCCTGATTTTACTAAGAAATAGGATATAAACAGCAGGTGGTATGTCTGTGAACAAGATACAGAGTCAATTAAGCATCATCTTCTATACTGAAGACAAAATTGTTGATATGGACAATGTTTCTTAACTATATGGAGGTCAATCAATGATACCAGGTGAAGCAACGCAGGCTCCAATAAGGTGGCAGGCAGGCCAGGCACGGAAACTCTAGAAAAAAAAACAAAAACCATACTGGAAGACCATTCCATAGTGTTTTTCACACAAAATGAACAGAAAGACTGAAAATCTGATGGACAAAGGGTAAATACCTCACATGTAAAATTTTATGCTTTTGGTATAGGGAAAACATTGTTGTTGATAGAGAGGACATTTTGCACTTGATAGATTTTTCCTTTTTGATAGACAATTTACACCCATTGTTATCAAAGGCGAAAAGCGCAAAAACGCTCCAAGTTCTGTCTGCCAGTTTTTAAGCGCAAAGTGAAAATAAAACGTGGGCTTTAATGAATAAAGGCGCAAATGGAGAAAAATACAAATATGTACGTGTAGTCCCAGACTGATATCTATAAGCATGAACACCAAATATATGGACATAGAAATTGAGGAAAATTTACGATAAAGTAAAATATTAATTGTTTAGTGTCACCTCTTCAGGATTACGCTCATTGGCACGGAAAAGTATGCCTAAGAGCCTTGACGACAACAATGAAGTGTCCGCTAAGCGAGGCAAAGCGCTCAACATGTTTTGAGCCTCGCTTCAGGGCTGAATCACGCTTTAAGTGCGCTTTGGTAACACTCTTACACCTATAGAGCAGCCAAGCCCAGTGTATTAGATAGTACCTTCTTGGTGCCTCCTTAATAAAATTACCTTACTTTATTAGAAGAAAAAAGAAAGAGATCGATTTGGTTAATACGGGTTGTAGAGGGCATGATTTTTTGTCCTTTAAATTAATTGGACAGAGTACAATAACACTGTGTGCAATTCAAGGTCTATCCTATAAACAACTGGACATCAACCACAGTACATCATCCAACAGGACTCAAATTATTGGCATAATATGATGCACACTTAAGATAGCTCGATATGTTTACACTCTTAAATAAGTGTAGAATATATTTCTCCACAGAGGCTTGAGCACCATCAGCGCAAGTGGACCATCTTGCCGAACAAACAAAAGGCATCACAATTTTAATAATTTGGTGCAGTGACCAGATCAATAAAGAAAGCTGTTATCCCATAAGCAATATTGTCCCCTTCCTCCATTTACAGCCAAAAACGCTACCAAAATTGGTCAGATCTCATAAGTAATAGATTCCAAGACCAAAGATACGGACTCTACCCCCTAAAAGCTTGTATAAATATAAGCTTGTTTAAGTTTATAACAAGACTGCCACTCAAATATATTTTCAGCAAATATATTTTCAGCAAATATATTAGCAAATATATTTTCAGCAGCTAATAACAGCTAAAAGGTGTAGTAACACAGGATCAGATGCCAGCAATTGATGTTGCCAATATCAATTTAATCATACCTGGAGATGGCGTATTAATGCCATGCCCTTTTTCTGCCGCTTAATCCGCCAATGGTCATAAACAGATCTAACGACTACCATGGACCCTACACCAACCATCAGCTCTTCCAGCTCATCGGGCGTAAAGTGATCACGTTGACGGGCATATGAAACTTTCTCAAACATGTCCATCGTCTTCTCAAACGATTCATCAGATACCTCTTCACATTTACTCTCACCGGAGCAAGAGAAATTGTTCTTGGATAACCACTGCTCGTCCTCACTGTCCATGTCATATAATATATGTGACGGATCCATGGCCATGTCAACATCACTTTCAACCTGTCGATAGTACTTTGGTGAAGAGCGAATGAAGGAGACTTCTGATGCATAATCTTCAATTTCTTCTACCAAACGAACACCAGGAATAGGAATGTTTTTAACTGAGGCAGCACGTATATTCCTGTTATAACACTCTTCATGCATCTCCTTGAACAACATCCACTGGCTTCTGTCAGGAAACTCCAGGACCCAATCCTTTCCCCCTTTCCACATCATGGCATGTGTAAAGCGATTGGTAGAGCCAGGCTGCAAAATGTTATGAACTTTACATGAATACTTGGTAACCCCAGAAAATTTGACAGCAATTCTCCATTCATTGTGACCCGCAATTTCCAGGACTATCCGTGCTCCAAATTCTCTCCACCCTTTGTCCGGAACAGTGACCAACACATTTGCATCACAAGATAGTAACTCAATATTTCTCTGTGAACCACTACAATTATCTGCATTCTTCTTCTCACTAGCTCTTCTAATTCTTTTATAAGGAAGAGTTCGTGGGCTATGATTTCTGTGCATTGAACCCAAATCATAACCTCCGTATGGCAATGTGTACTGCACCTGCGTTCGAGGTTTCTTTGGCCCATTTCCAAATCCACCACGTGTAAAATTTGTCTTCCCATCAACCAACACAGGTGAAATTTCTCCATAAGGGGAAGAACTGGAGCTGTTTCTGTTACGATACAGCAATCCTCTAGGACCAGAGGGGTTGGGGCTCTGGACCATGCGATCACTCGTACCAGCAATAATGGGACATTGGACCACATTACCTGTAACAGTAAGGTTTGGGCTAGAAATCATGTCATCACTTTTATTCAGAGTCAAATGAGATGCCTCGCCCAAGATAATTCCTTTACCTTCCGATAGTCCCTCTACTTGGTCAAATGATGGAATTACAACACTCATCCCCACCAATCCAGAATGGCACCGAGAACTGGACAAGCTGTGAGATATATTGTTATACTGCCTTCTCCCTGGAGATGCAACAAACTGGTCTAATCCTTGACCAACAGATTCCGATTTGTTTGACACAACAATCACATCAGACGTGCCCAATTCAGAATGTTTGGCAATGAAAGAGCTCTCAGTAATATCTAATTGACAATTTTGAGATGACTTCAATGAAACACGTTCACTCAGCTGTTGTTTACACGCTAAACTCCCCAGTTTCCGTTCAGCAAATGATGACCCTCCAGTAGCTCCAGTAGATGAAGCTCCAATATTCTCAGCGATATCAGAGCACTCCACCCTACTGCCGTCATCTTTAACTGGCTGGCAAGCATTTATAGAATCATAATCCTGAAGGCTAAGACAAGCAAAGTTGCGCTCCATGAGTAACCTGAGATGTAGACATATGAAGAAAGTGGGTGCAGCAGCAAATGATAGAGCAAAAGGAGGAATTCTTCCGAGCTTCATTGCAGAACTAAAAGTAGAACTAGTAAGCCTTGCACTGGAACACTCTGTCGAGGTGACTGTGGACAGGCAAGCTGGCACTAACTTCTTCTGCAAGTAAATAAGATATGATCATGATCACCATGGTTAGTTACAAATAACAATGGTGAAACATAGATGGGGATAAACGAACAAAATAGTAAAATCTGGAAAGAGGGAAAAAGGAAACAGAAAAAGAACAAAAGAGATATAGCATACGACCCTACCTATAGCATTAAGAACAAATGATACATCAAAAGATGAAGACTAGAACGATGAACATAGAAGACCTACACATCACATTGAGAATGAGAAGTACCTTAAATGAGGAAGGGTCTGCATGAGCATTGAACTGTAATTGCTCACTTCTGCAATTGAGGGACTTGATATTCTCATATGTGCACTCGGAGAGAGGCAGCTGCTTAGCAAGCAAACTACGTTTCTGAAGCTTGGAGTCCAAATATAACCATTTTGAATTTTTGAGTTTAGAAAAACAGTAAAATGCAAAAGACTGCTGCTTCCTAGAATCCTGAATAGAAGAAAACCGAAACCTTACTGAAGTTACAGGTAACTGAAGACTTTCAAACCTCCATGCTTCATCAGCTTGATTGAATAATGATAGGACAAAGAAAATAAAGGCCATGGCGTGGTTGAGGCAACACTCAAATAAAAGAAACCTGAGTCCAACTGCATTATCAACAAAAAGCATCTCCAAAATAATTTTTGGCCACCTTATCACAATGGCACCATGCTGCAGCAGCAAAACAGTGTGGGACAACCAAATCTGTTCTGCTTCAGGCAGCAACAAAGGCAATTTGGGTAGACATATTTCAACCCTGAATTGCTTAGCTTCTAGCAATGGCATGTTCAATCTTAGCACCCCTTTATCATCAACTACAGGCAATAATTTCTCTCTCTCAGGGCCAGGAATGCACATAATACTGGTATTACAGTTCTGCAATCCATCCACAGCTAGTGCAACAGAAACGGTAGCTATATCAGCTCCATAAGCTTTGTCAGCTTCATACACAGGTAATAGTCCATCACACTTCTTGTGGAAACGCCTTCGAACATAAACAACAGGTTTTCTATCTTTGTGGCAGCTATGACTTCCGACAAAAGAATTCTCAGCCTTGCTAAGATCAATCAGTTTGTCAGGGAACAAAAGATCACAATCTGGCTTGACTTTACTGTTGTTCAAGGAACCTAAATTCCAGTTTGTGCTCTCAGTTTTGGCATGTAGCGGTGATGACACAACAGGGGTAGATAACTGGAATGTTTTCTGTTTCTTCGATGGCCTGGAAGGGCAAGACTTTACTCGACGAGATGATCGAGCCAACCAAGATATAATGGGCTCTGAGTCCAGACTGTTACCTGGGTGGCTGTCATCATCTACAGTCAAGTCTAATTTTCTTTTGTCAATGTTTTTCTTAACATTTGCAGATTTCCTGACTTTCTTTTTTCCAGGTACCTCCCCAGGTAAAAGCAAGAGCTTAAACCGCTCAGTTTCTAGGTTTATCCATTCCTCATCTCGGTCATCATATTTAACATGATGGAGTTTCCTCTCTGGGTCATAATCATTCAAAAGACCATAATACCAACTCTCATCCAATGGCCAAAAGACTTTAATCCTTCTGTTCAATACCCAGTAAGCATCCAAGTCCCTAGGAAGAACTTCATAGAAATGACGGCGTTTCCTAGAAATACCCCTCTCTTTGAGCTTCTGCCTTGGTCGTAGAACTCTGCTAGCAGTATCAACTGATGCAGATTCTGAGCCAGCCAAGGAATTCCCCTCCCGACTAACAAAATCCTGACCAGAAGTGAGTAAAGAAGATAATCGTTCAGCAGATAGTGATGCTGAAGATCTGCTTTTAGAAGAAAAACCTGTACAACTAGGGTCAAATCTCGATGACAGCATCCTTGCTGCATTCTGCTCAAGGTTCTCCTCATCATCATCATCCAAAGAATCTTGACAAAAGCTTCCGAAGTTATCTCCAGATGGTACACCATTCTTTACAGATTTTCTACTCCTAGATGACGAATCCTTTCTCTTGTTACGAGTACTCCGGTGCTTTCTAGAAGATGCTTCACCATTATTTACAGCTACATGACTATCTTCCTTAGCATGCCGAATTGAACTCGCCTTATCTTTCTTCTTTTCCCGTGATTCATCAACACTTGTCTTTCTCTTTACCTTGACGGTAACACCATTGCCAGCCGAACGACTAGGTAATTTAGAAGTCCCTTCATCACTTTTAGCTTCTCCACCAGACAAAGCCCGCTTTTTTGGAAGCTGATCACCCTCAGTCTCCTCAGGTTCACTTTTCAACTTGCCATTGCCGATGACAGAAGTCTGAACCCTCGATGATAACTGTGAACCTCGACCACTACTATCAAACTTCCTTCGCCCCACAGAACCACGTGGGCGCTTCGGAATTGGAATAGCATTACCATTACTATCTAAACTAAGAGAAAATCCATTCAACCCATTTCTGTAATTCAATCTTTTCTCCAGCCCAGATGATGATAACTGCGATTCAGCTGGTCCCCCACTATCCCCCCCATTCACATGATCCTCATCTGTGCTAGTCCTACTCTTCTTCCCAGATGGCTCAGGATTGTCCAATGACACCTCTTTTATACTCTTCCTCTTCTTCTTCTTCTTTTTCTTCTTCTTCCTAACATCAATATCCCTGTCCTCAGCAGAAAATTTCCCTTTCTTCAAATCCCCAAATTTATACAGTGTCTGCAGATCCAAAGACCTTTGTTTCTTCGAATTCTCGACAGAACCACCACCAGATTTTTCTTTGACACCACTTTCCATCTACAACAATCACTCAATAACCGAACAACAAATAATCCCCCAAATTTCATATTCCATCACACATCATATGTTCACACAAAATACGTATTTCCAGATCTGTTAAGCAGAAATTCACAACAAAATACTCAATCAAAACACAAAAAACTTCACAATTAACAAAAGAAATGGATACATTTCATCAATGAAATAGATTAAATTCAACATACATAAATACACGTACCTTTTCCTCGGAATTATCGAACTAGAAACCGAAAATGGCGAAGATCCGCCACATGCAAAGGGTGAAATTCTAGGGCTCCGATCAGAGAAATTGAGGGAAAAAAAACTAGTGTGATTTGGTTCGATTTGAAACCCTAACTGATTTTATCTTTTTAATTTAACTTTTTGTAAATAATATCGTTTTCCTGAATTTTACCCTTCCTTTTTTTTTCACCAAGGAGAGAAACAAAAAGCGAAAGTGAGAGAGGTTTTAGGGTTCGTTTTGGTTTAACAATTTTCAGAGAATTTTTTTCGAGAAATATCGTACAATAAATTTCGCGTGGCACCCTTTTTTTCAGTTGATGATTTCATTAGACGGTGAGAGATTTGATTTATTGGTAGGGAATTTGAGAAATATAATGACGTGTTATCTTACGTGGCAAGATCTGTACCCTGCTGTTTATTGACGGTGGAGATTGGCTTTATTAGTTAAAGTGGTTAACAGAACGCGATAAAGATCGACGGTCGAGAGTAGATGCTCGGTGATAATTTACGGCTTGGATAAAAGAGTTATTTGGGAAAAGTTCGATAATTAATTATGGGAGAAAGGGTAGCTTTTCCTTTTATGGGTTGACGAAATGGGCATACAATTTATGAAAATAAGAAGAGAGACCATGGTTTTTTTTATCAGGGTAATAAGAGTAATTTCACAAAGTTTAATAAGAAGTGTACTTTTTACGTTTATTTTTCACGTGATAAATTTAGTTTATAGACGAAATAAATTTACGTGTTTAACATTTATACCAGATCATCATAGATAAAATAATCATCTTACAATAATATAATAAAATAACAAAACTAGCTAAGTATAATTATGTGATAAATTTTTGTTTTGAAGATAGATGTGATGCATTTCTTAATTTGATATATAAGTTTTACGATCCTCTGTTAAAAAAATGATAAGTATAAATTTTTTTGAATAATATTTACTTTGTCTTCTACCCACATGTCACGTGCAATAGCCGAAGGCATTAACGGTAGAAGGTGACGTGGCCAAGGAAATGAAATAGGTCCAGCGCTGTTTGGATGGCCCACGGACATTAGATTCTTTGGAATACTCTTTTCCTTTTCTCTTTTTTCCTCTTGAGAATTCTAACTATTATTAGTATTTACCCGATGCGCGAACAAATTACATCAAATTGCGATGTAAGTTGTTTGAATTATATGCAAATAACCTTAAAATATAAATATCTCAAATAAAAATTATATAACATGAGAATTTAATTACGAAGCAAGATATGAAATTATTGTTCAAATTTCGTAGTAGACAATTAATTTATTTTATATAGTTGTAGCAATCTAACCTCTTGATTTTAGTACTTGCATTTCGTTTAGCTGTCAAAACTAAATAATACTAAACATATCATATTGTGATCTGCCTTGTTCGAGCACATTAGATCATATTATTTTAACAGAATTCTTACTATCACTTTATTTTTATCTGAAAGTCAAATATGTCTTATTTATCACATCATTTTTACGTAAATTCTTTTTTTTTTGTTCTTTTCTTATAGTTATTGTATTATTTATTATTTAATATTATTATACTATCATATAACTTTTATTATCTTATAATTAAATTAATGTCTTGCTTATTATCCTTTTAATAGTATTTAATAAACGTAAATATTTTATTCTTGATTTTGTATATTTTTATGCTTTTATTCTCTTACAGAATACTTTAGTCATTTAAATTTATCAGTAATATTTTTAAATATAATTTTATTATTTTATTTTATTTATTTTTAAGTTAAATTAAAGTATATGTATCCTCACACTACCTTTATTTTTTATATATATTCTCTTCCCTACTAAAAATTTTAATTAGTTTATATTAACTTTACCTATAACCAAGATAATATCATATTTTATTTTAAATTATAACTTTTAACTAGTGTAAAATATTAATACATAAGTTATTTGGTTATCATGTTCCAAATGTATTGAGTTCTCTTGTAATTAATTTTGTACTAGATGCAGTTAAATTTTCTTTCTTTTTAGCTATAAGATACAATTTTTAATTTTTAATTTTCATTAGTAAAATTATCAATATTAGAAATTTATTTTGTATTTTTAAAATTTTAACTAATCATAGAAAAATATTTTCTTAATTGTTTGAACACATTTTTTCTAAATATTATATTAATATTTTTACTGTCATTTTATTTATTTACGTAATATTTTCAAAAAACAAAAAAAATCACCTCAAATTCAAATAATTCTTATCATTTTATTTTCTAAATTGGACTGCATTTTAAAAAAAAATTATGCTATGCTTTCAAACTTAAACTAACTGCACTCAATTCAGATACTAATCATAGAAAAATATTTTCTTAATTGCTTGAACATATTATATCTAAATGTTGTAGTAATATTTTCGCTATCATTTTATTTCTTTACGTAAATTTTCTTTTTTTTAGTTTTAAGATACAAATTAATTTTAAATTTTCATTAGTAAAATTACATATATTAGAGATTTATTTTGTATTATAAAAATTTTATTTTTTATTTTTTCATAAATAAGACTTCAATTTCGTGGTATTATCCATAATGTGAGAATTCTCATCATAGTTTTAAGAACTTTCTAATCTCAAATTCATATAGTCTTTTCCTTTCATTTCTAATAGTAAATTTCTAATAATTTAACATTTAATCTAATATATAGTCTTATTACGTTTTATGTGGCTTTTTCATTAACTTGTAACTTTATTTAATACCATTATCAACTAATTTTCTATAATAATATAAGATAAATATATAAATTTTTAATTATAAAATAAATATTTATTTCGTTTTAAAAATATTGCTCGAAATTTTAAATTATTTAAAATTTAATAATATTTTTAAGTATTGTATATTTACTTTATTTTATTTTCGAAACTTATAATTTATAAATGTCCTTACATTATCTCTAATTCATTTTTATTGTTCAATATTTTTAGTTTTTGCTTTTATTATTAGACTCGAGTGATGTGGACTTATATTATGACTTTTCTTATCATAAAATAAAAAACTTTCTCATCTCAAATTTAAATAAGTTTTACCCTTTTTCTCTATGATAAAAAATCTGAATTTTTATTTTTCTCTATTTATTCTTTAATTTTGATTTTATATTATTCAATACCTAATATTATTACATTGTCATGTGAATATTTATTAGATTTTTTGAATTTAATATCTATTTTTACCACACTCATTCTAATATAATATAGATAAAAATTAAAATACTTTCTCATCTCAAATTCAAATAATTTTTATCATTCTATTTGCTTAATTGGACCATATTTTCAAAAATTATGTTATGATTTCAAACTTAAACTAACTGAACTCAATTCAAATATTAATTATAGAAAAATATTTTCTTAATTATTTGAACATATTATATCTAAATGTTGTAGTGATATTTACATATAAAATATTCGTTTGCATGATTTATCAATGTTAATATGACTTTATTATTCTTGTTATTAAAATATCTTTTACTGATTATTTAATTTTTCTCTCACCTTATAAATAATTTATATACTTTATGTAAGATCTTATTTTGCTGCTTGAATTTATTTAATTTTTATACTCAATAAATCTTTAATATCTTAAGTAAATTTTAGTTTTATTTATATTTTGACTTACACCAAAGTATAAATAGTCATAGGTTATCTCAATTTACGTCTTTATATATTTTTTATTTTTTTTGTTTTTAATTAATTTTTTACCTCCATATTTCTAGCTAATATAGAAGAAAATCTAAGAGTGGATCAATATATAGATATAAATATAGATATAGATATAGATATAGATATAAATACAAATATACATATAAATATAAATATAGATATATAGATTAGATTTGTCTAAGATCTTTTTAGATTATGTATAAGATTCATTAAATTACTTTCATTAGTTATGTTTCTATCTATAATTTTTAATTGTTAATGTTATCTAAAATTATCAAGTGGCTTCATTTTAGCTCACTTGGTTTAACCACAACGCATACTACCCTCCTTTTAATATAACTAGCCTTAGGGTACGCGCATTGCGTGTGCACCCATATTAATGAAATTATAAATTTTAAAAATAATATTTAGAATTTGTAATTGAGTTATAAAATAAAATTTAACAAAAATAAAGTTCTTAATTTTGGATCCAATTAGTTAATTTTATAAGTTCTTATAGTATATATTTTTAGTTTTATTCTTTCAACTTTAATTTTAGTCGTGGCAAATAAATTCAATATGAGGATCCACCATACTTAAATTCTAAAATAAAACTTCTTGTTGCTAGCAATTACTATTATTTTTATTTTCTTACTCTTACTCAATCGAATGATCGGAATTGAGCAATTTGAAAAAAAAAGTTTCCTAAGAAATCAAAAGAACTTAACAATAATGAACAATTGAAAATATTAAATAGAAAAAATAGTCCATCCGATAGAGTTTTAATGGTTGAAGAACTTCATGTGACAGAATAAAAAAATTCAAAATGATTGGATAAAATTCAGCGTAGAAAGAAAAACGCAAAATAATAAAATAATATTCAATAATAATAGAAGATGAAAAGAAAAATAATAATTAATTACAACTTCTTTAGAATAAATTATTCATCTTGAAATTATGAGTAAAAAATAAGTGGATTTCAAACTTTTAAACATTAGGTAGAATAAAAAATACTACAATTTTGAAATCATTCAAAACTATAAATCTCGTTGAATTTTAAAATACACATCAATACCTCTTAATTTTGCCGAAAACACCTTTTTTATAGATTTATTCTTTCTTTCATTTCTTTTTATGAAAATATAAAAAAAATTGTTAATAATTGAAAGAAGAATAATTAGATAAAAATAATCTTTATTATAAAGCCAAAGTCACTGAAGTAATATATACGTTATGAATTATTATTATTGTCCACTCTTTTTGTCACGACCCAAATTCCAAACCCGATCGTGATGGCGCCTCTCGCGATGACAAGGCCAGCCAATTCGAACTATAACTCGATTTAAGCAGTTATGACAGTACTTACGTATTTTAATAACAGCAAATTGCGGAAACATAGCTAACCATCCCGACAACAGCCCAAACCGGGGTGTCACAATGTCATGAGCAACGAATGAAAACCTAATAATAAGATTACGATTACAATATCTCTGGCACAATTCTTTGAAGAAAGTGGAAACAACAAGATAAAAGAGATACAGGGTTGCAGACACCAACAGCTACCTCGTAGTCTCTGAATCACCGCTCTGACAGTCGTAGTCAATGCCTCGGAGCGAAATCAATAACGCCTGAATCTGGGCACATGGTGCAGGGAGTAATATGAGTACTTCCAACTCAGTGAGTAATAATCATAAATAATGGCGGAAAGCAAGCAACCACACAAATCACAAGGCATTCTATAATGAAGCAGTTAAAACATCATTCGCAACACATTCAGTGAGAAATCCAAGTCAAACTTCTTTTCAACAGATGAAAACACGAAACACTTTTTGATAAATAATGTAAAGTAAAATATCACCCCTCAGACTCAGTATCACTTAAAAAAATAAGCCCCTCGGGCAATATCATAAAACAGTATCAGCCCTTCGGGCATATCACATGGTACAACATCGGTCCCTCGGGCTCATCACATCACAATATCAGCCCCTCGAGCTATATTTTCCGTATCACAAAGGGTACCCTGCGCTCACTGGGGGTGTACAGACTCCGGGAGGGGCCCCTTACGGACCAAGCGCTATATCATATCTCGTGGCGGCGTGCCACCTGATCCCATTAAGACTGGCTAATGGTCCGGTTCTAACCGGACCGGACCGGTTCGGGGCCGGAAACCGGCCCGGACCGGTTAGAACCGGACCAAATACACGAGGGGGGGTTGGGGTCCGGTCACGAAACGGCTCAGGGATTTAAAACCGGACGAAACCGGTACTGTGGGGGCCGGACCGGACCGGACCGGACCGGAACCGGACCGGACCGGACCGGAAATCTGGCAGCCTCTTCCTCTTTAAATTATAGCCGTTGCCAACGGCTATATTGATGAAATAGCCGTTGGGCAACGGCCAAAAACGGCTCTTTGCACCCCATAACCCCTCCATAACCCCCCTAACTATTTTTTCTTATAAATACCCTATTATTTCATCATATTATTCACAAAAATCATCAAACTCTCTCTAATTCTCTCAAAATCATCTACAATATTGTTATTTTGTTACATTGGCTACTTGTGTAAAGTTTAACTTCTACAATTTTGGCTATTATTTATCAAGTGTTACTTGGAGTTGCTAAATTGCTATCAATTGAAGCTTCAAGTTTCAACTTCATTTCAATTATACGGCTATATTGGTTGGTCGTTCCTATCTCTACTCTTTAATTATTCTTTTGTGAAATATTTATTTTATTGGTTGTTATTTTATTTGCTTATTGCTATAAATTATAGTTACTCTTTAATTATACTTTTGTGAAATATTTATTTTATTGGTTGTTATTTTATTTGCTTATTGCTATAAATTATAGTTATGTCTCAAAGAGGTTCAATTGGAACTGGTAGTGTAGGGAGGGCACGTGGTCGTTCGGGAAATAAGGGTAAAGG
>MCJB01052724.1:40209-65766 GCA_002018475.1 Nicotiana obtusifolia | reverse complement strand
CTTGTTTGGCACTTTTTTACTCAATTAAGAGAAGAAAACAAAGCTAAGTGTAAAAGTTGTGGGTCTTTGTTGGCTCATAAATATACTGGCAACAGTAGCGGTACGGGTAGTTTGACTAGGCACATATTAAAACACCCTAGAGATAAACAGAGATATTTACAAATGAAAGCTGTGGAAGAGTGGACGGGTGTAGGTAATCCGGGTCAAACTAGTGCAGGTTCAAACTTAGTCCAACCCGGAATTAACACCGTTACCGGTGGAATGTTATGCTACGATCCAAATAAGGATCGTGAAGAATTAACAAAAATGGTAACAGTTATGTGCTTACCATATAGCTTTCTTTCTAACTCCATTTTATACGATATATTAGAAAAGTTTATAATCCTACTTATAAAGGATGGCCTCGTGCTACCGTGAAGGCCGACATTTATAAATATAAGCATGAATATGAACAATATTTGCGATATCTATTTACCCATATAGATTGTCGCATTGCAATTACTACAGATATAGGTAGGAGTGCCAATGACTGTGACTATTTAACCGTTACAAGTCATTGGATAGACGAGGACTGGATAATGCAAAAACGCATTATCGCCTATAGAATAATTAACTCACGCCACACTGGTAGATTTATTGCTAGCACGGTATCAGACATTTGTAGATATTTTTGTATTACAGAAAAAATAATGTCTGTTACCATGGATAATGCGTCTAGTAACACAAACGCAATAGGCATGCTTACAACTACTTTAAATCCCGCATTTTCTAATATTTTTCATGTTAGGTGCATTTGTCATATTTATCATTTAATTGTCAGTGACGAAATGAAAATGTTAAACATAGAAATAGAAAAGGTAAAAATGACTCTTAATTGGCTATTTTACTCAAACCGTAGAAGTAGACCTAGAGAATATTTTAAAAAATGTGATGAATGTGGCCTTAGAGAAAGAAAGGTTCCTTAACCTTGCCCGACTAGATGGAATTACATGTATGAAAGTCTAGTTGTAGCGTATGAATATAGGAACCCAATTACCGCAACCTACAATGCTCGTGTAGGTGGTGGTGATGATGAAGACGACGAGCACCTAACTAATCAAGATTGGGTTAACGTTAAAACACTTATAGATTTTTTAGAACAATTTTCAGTAGCAACTAACGATTTATCTGGGCAATACTATCCTACTATTTCTAACTGTTTAGTTTATATTGCTGCACTTGCAGATTTATTTGATCAATTTATAGATGGTGTAGTTTATCAATTTATAGATGGTGTAGTTTATCAATTTATAGATGATGTAGTTTATCAATTTGTCACTGATTCTATGAAAGAAAAATTTAAAAAATATTTTTTCCCTATCCCCCCTATTTATGCCGTTGCTGCACTATTAAACCCTACCATGAAATTAGGAGGTCCCCAATTTTGGTATTCAAAAATTTATAACTCTTTGTCACTTTCACCTGAGGAACTTGCAACACTAGGAGATGCAATAGCCTCAATTAAAATAAATGCACAGACAATTTATAATGCATATCAAACCGCTTTAGATCATGCTAGACCCAATATTCCAACTCCTACTTCGTCCACTTCACGAACAACTAAAAGAACTGCTGGCATAAAGGCCCTCAGTGCTTGGACGGGGTTCAGGGGTTCCCAAGGTGAGAATATTGGTGATAGTTCACAACTAAATGAGCTTCAAGTTTATTTGTCGTAGGGACTTGAATCAGAGAATCCCGACGGCTCCTTCGACGTTTTGGAATGGTGGAAGGACAAACAAAAACACTATCCGGTTCTTTCAAGGATGGCTCGAGATATATTAACTGTTCAAGCTTCAACGGTGGCATCGGAGAGCGCTTTCAGTCAAGCGAGACTTCAACTCGGTGATCATAGAGCCTCGATGACGGAGAGCTTGGAAAAGGCAGTACTCTTCCGAGATTGGATCCATTCGGAAAGAAGAAATTTCGGACTTGCAGAATCACAACCGGATGTCGACGAAGCTTATGAAGAAATGCTATCGGAACTTGCGCAGGATGCTTGTTCGTCCGGAAGCGGCGATGAACAAGCCTCTTTTCCATCACCGCCAACGGAAGTTCCTCCGGACCTCGAAGGATTTATGAGATTTGTTATGGATAATACTTAGAGTAATATGTAACTTTCTTAGTTTTTTTTCCTTTTAATGGTGGTATTAGTACTTTGTTGTGCTCATTCCATTGGGAGGAGGAAGACTAAGAAAGATATTGCCATTTTTTGTTTATTATGTAACTTGTATTTTGGCACATCTTTCTTAGTTTTTTTTCCTTTTAATGGTGGTATTAGTACCTTGTTATGCTCATTCCATTGGGGGAAGGAAGACTAAGAAAGATATTGCTATTTTTTTTTAATGTCATAATAATAAAAATTATAAGACATTCTCTTGAATATTTCTTTGCAATTAATTTTGTCTTTAAATATGATATGGTATATATATTATATATCTAATACATATGTTATACATATATACATATATAATATATGTATATATATATTATAATACATATAAACTATGTGTATATACATATATATATATATATACATAATATAATTGTAAATATATACATATTATATATATACAATATATACAAAATATATATACAATATATACAAGGCTTATATTAGACTTATAATATATATATATATATATATTATATCTAATACATATGTTATACATATATACATATATATATATATATACATAATATAATTGTAAATATATACATAATTAGTTTATATGTATTATATATATATATATACAATGGTTAATAGTTTATATCTATATATATATATATATATGTGTGTATATATATACATTATATATTACACTTATATAAAGCAATATATATATATATATATATACAATATATACAATATATATATACAATATATACAAGACTTATATAAGCAATATATTTATATCTGTCTAATTGCAATCTATATTAGTATATGCATATATAGTTTACAAGAAATTTTCGTTGATTAAAAAAAAAAACCGGAACCGTTAGGCCCGTTTGGGCCCGCGGGCTCGGCCCATTTAGCCCGGGACCGTGTGAGCTTAGGCCCGTAAAGGGTGGTCCCAACCCCGGACCCGCCAGGGGCCAGGCCCGCCTAAGGCCCAGGCCCGCCAGGGTGACGGGTGACGGGTCGCAGCCTTAGTTGTGAGATAGAGTGAGAATATAATTGGTTGATAAGCCTCAATGGCACTCAGGGTCTAGTTACCCCTGAGTATATGTTCCCAATAATAATTGGTTGAAGGACAGGATATTTCTTAATGGTGAACTTAATCCTTTCATTCATTCTTTTTCCTTCGGATTCTAAGATGCTTGCTTTGCCATCTTTGCATCTTTTTAGTTTGACGGTTTTATATGACCGACGAAATTGCACCAACACCATGGGGTGACATGGAAATCTACCAGTACAATGGCAAGTACACCGAGCTTTCGGACAATGGTTGATGCTTCAGGCAACAATGATATAGAAGATGTTAAATTCGTGGAGTTCAATCCATAGCAATATGGAAAATTGACCGAGGAATAAGGCTGATGCTAAATTTTAGTACGCACATTTGGATGTTGTGGTTGTGGGCTGACCTCCCTGTGTAAAAGGAATAGTTGTTTGTGTAATATATACATTATAACGCATTTTATAGTCATGTTTTAGGATTGTCGCTTTTCTCTTTTTATTGTTCCTCTTCTTGTTTGCTAGATAAGAGAGCCGTTTTAGTTGAAAATCGACGTTGTTATCCTATCAATATTAATAGGGACAACACAAACTCCTTGAATTATTGACTTTAATTGCAATCAAAAGCTAGAGAAATATTTTTGTAGACATGATTCAATTGATAAAACAGATCATGTTGTATACACTTTTGTCTTCTATTTGCTGTTGTATTGGTGTAAAGGTTGTTCAGCATATTAAGGCCAGACACTCGTGCTATTTTTGCCTCGATTATTCCAGAGATTCTTTAGACCGTAAATTGTTAAGAGCATGAACAAAATTATCTGCTTATAATCTTTTGTTGCAAATAAAGACAACTTTAGACTGCAAATTGTTGGGCCCAATGTGAAGCATGGGCAAGATTATCTAGTATGAGTATAAATGCCGTATAGCTATAGAATTTGACGTATACAATTTGGATATTTATGTTTAACTTGTCATGACAGTTCTTTTTCTATATATATATATATATGTATGTAGATACATTTTAAAAGATTGTTTTGGGGCCACTTAGAAGGAAATACCTTAGCCCATGCCCAAGTTCCCACTAGCAGGTTCGACGAACAACGAGCAAAATTGACCCAAATCCACTTTTGTTATTTTATCTTGTAGTCATGCTAGTTCCGAATACAGTTATTTTATGCTGGACGATGCTCCTAGTTTTCTATGATTAACATTAATTCTCCATTTATCAATGGCATCAGTAGGGGGACTTTAATTTCAAAAACATTTCCCCATAAGTTAGCAAAAATATCTATAAAGCACATTTTGATAGGAGGAACTTTTGGCAGATCACGTCTCCCCAGAATTCCAAAATTGATTAATTGTGGATATTATTGTGTTATTGCGTGAAAAAAATGATTGTCAATTTACTTCCTACTCAGTGGTACCTCCCCCAGATTCTTTTATGTTTGAGTTGAGTTTGGGCCTTTAGATTGGGATGGGCTGGCTTCCAACAAGAGTAGTTCAATACCCGCAAGGCCGCGAAGTAGCTCGAGATATTTGACTCTCACTCCATGATACCCATAAAATATTGGAACAATTACAAAATTGATCAGTCAATCGAAATTAATTGTATTCGCTAATCAAAATTTATACTATATTAAAAGTACGAATACCCTTAACAAAATATCGTTTATCTTTTATCCTTTAAAAATAGAGCTCACATTGAATAAAATAGCCATTTTATTAATTTTCTAATATCTAGGATTTTGAAATCAACTAAAACTTTATTTATTGTAGTAGGAAATCCCAATAATTAGGACATTTAAATCAACTAGAATTGCCCTTTTATAAATCAAAATCCTAATATTTAGGAATCAAATATAAGAACTATTTTTTATGTTAAAATACATTTTAGGAATTCAAATTTCTAAGTTTAATAACTCACCACTAAGCGTTAGATTTGGGTTCAAGACATACTACTTTTTAATTTAAAGTATTGATTCGTCCATTTTATTTTCTTTGTCCAGTACTATTAATTATTCTAAAGTAAAGGTAGATGAGGAATTAGAGTTAAATTAAGCCATATACGATTATATAAGGGAACTAATTTTTGTTTTCTCCGTCTCAAATTATTTATCGTAATTTCTAAAAATAGATCTTTCAAATTATTTTTCATACAAGAAAAAATTAATTATTTTTTCCCAATTTTATCTTTAGTAGTAATTGTTCTTGAAGATGGAGATGGCACATAAATAAAGTAAATGTTCAATGATTAAAGACATAAATAAGGGTAAAATAGTCAAATTCCTTCTAACTAATTTTTTTAAGGGCATATCAAATAGAAATACGACAAATAATTTAAGACGGATAAAATATATATTAGTAATCAAGAGCCTTTATATAGGTGGAAAGATGGTGAATTTGTTAATATTATGAAACATTTATTTTAACAACAAGAACGTAACTCCAACCAAACAAATAATTGGTCAAAGGAAGAAATCTCATCAATTGATAAATGATGATGAACCAATACAATTACAGATTTATTAGTACAGAAGTTGCACTCATCTACAATGCCATTCGTCTTTTTTACCCTTTAAAAATAAATTTTGCATTGGACAAATATGTAATTTAAGTTACTTTCCCAGTATTTAGGACTTTAAAATTAAGTATTTTTTTTAATTATTACCTAATATTTAGAAGTTCGACATCAACTAAATAAGGATAAAATATATTAAGAAAAAAAAAAGAGAATATAAAAAGTAAAAAGTAAGTTTCTTTTCAATGAAGGACAAAAAAATATTATATATTCGTGTAAATTTTTGTGCCTATATCGTACAAGAAAATTTTATCGTGCAAGATCAATTTTGATCTTTATTTTCCTTTCCATACAAAAATATTTTTTTGGTTGTTTAAATTATATTTTATTAAATTGTCTCACACCTATAATTATTTCATATGTTAATCTTCCTAATGTTTACCTATTTAGGATTTTCAAATCAGTTTTATTTATCGAATATGTATTATTTGAACCGTGTCAGAAGTCTTAATATGTAAAATTTAAAATCAATTAAAATTTTAATCATCTTTTATAAATTATTTCCATAAGCAAATATTTAATTTATTTTGATATAAATTTCTATTTTCTTAATAATTTGTTCTTCTTACATATAAATATATTTATTAATTGATGCGGCACGCACGTGCAATGCACGTACTCTAAAACTAGTATATATAAAATACGCATATTATTTGTATATAATACACATATATACACAAAATATATATATATTATCGACTATTATTTTTAGGAGTGGATAAAAACATACATTTCTGTAAATATTCCTCTTGGTAACAAAATCAAACCTTTTCCCCAATGTTGGGTCTGAACTGCGATCCACGGGTAAAAATGGCATGGGGTAGCCACTATTTAAGGTGGTATTATTTTTTATCCTGCAATTCTAATATTGAGCAAAAATAGCCACTACTCTATTAAAATTAATACGAAAAGATATGTTTACCCTTTCTTCTATCTCTTTTCTTTCCCAAACCCTTTATTAAAAGTTCAAAACCCTCGTTTCTCTCTCCAGAACTTCATCTCTAATTCTCTACCTACATGTATCTAATGCATTAAATTTCATTCTTGGAGGGAAGATAAGCGAGATCATAGGAGGAATTTCAGTCCCAATAATTGCAGTTGTGTCAGCACTAGGTTTAATCCTAAGCTCACATTCTTTTTCCAACTTCATCTGTACTCCTTTGTCATCTTCTCTGCAGCGAACTTGTCGACGTTTTTCGTGAATCGAATTGTATATTTTCTATTTTACTTTGCATTTTTCTTTTTGTATATATCTAATTCAGCGATAAAATTGGGTCACAGTGCTGTGTTTGTGATCAAGTATGTGCGTCTTAGCATTAAAAGTAAAAATGTCCAAAATAATGATTATAACGTGATTAGCGAAGGAATAAGAAGTACATTTCCTGCGAAAGTTATTAGAGAACCTTTTGGCATTTAATTGTATTTGTGGTTCAATCAATATATTGATTGTGTAATATGCAATCAGAATAGTTCAGTCATTGAGAATTTTGGCTAAAGATAAATTTGTATGCTAACTGTGTTTAGGAATTTGCTAAATACTTGTATTCTTAATTTTGCTTCTATTAAAGATGCATCTAATTAGTTCATGAATTTTAGTTTTTTAGTTTAAATATTAAGGACATTTCAGAAAAATAGTCCTAATATTTACCTTTTATTTCCTTCTTTGTAGTGTGCTAATGGAAGGAGATCGTATTTTTGAGTTTGATGATTGACGTAATTTGATGAGCTATTGGAAAGGAGATTTTCAGTATAAGGAAACAATAAAAAATTTCTTGCCGAACACGCAATGGAAGAAGTTGAGAGATGGTGTTTTCGAAAACTTTTTTCGATTGGAAGTTGTGAAATTCTGTGTCAAACTTATTCATTGTGTGTTGCTTTCTGAAATTGTAAGTAATGATACGAATTCAATGACATTCAAGGTTTTTGATCATGAAGTGAAGTTTACACATGAAGCCTTCCAGAAAATTACTGGGTTGAAATGTTCTTCTTCAGTGGACCTTAACTTTTTGAGATAAAGAGCTAATAGGCTTTCTAAAGTTTACTTCCCTGGAAAGGATAGAATTGAGTTAGGCGATTCATGGCATTTTATTACTAGTCGCTCATCTGGTACATCTGCATCATTTGTAGCGACGACAATGCGGTGAAGTTGGCAACAATTTATTTTGTTGAATCTGTGTTGATGGGGAAGCGCAAGACTCGGAACGTGTCTGAGTGGATAATAAAAATTATTGATGACGATGAACTCTGCTCGTCTTTCAATTAGGGCTCTCTTTGTTATGAAAAGTTACTCAAATCATTGAAGAGTTGCTTGAAGCCCAAACAAAACACTTCAGACAATGAGAATGAGAATGAGACAGAGAAAGAGAAAGATAAAGAGAAGGAAAATTATACTATACTTGGCTTCTCTTTCGCCTTCTGTGTTTGGATTATGGAAGTATTCCCAGTTTTTCAAGAAAAACCGTTTGTGAACTTCAGAGAATGCGGGTTCCCTCGGATGCTATGTTATTCAGATATGAAATCTTCGTATTATGACAGCCTATGTAAAAAGTACTTCCATAATGAAAAAGTAAGTTAATAGGATTACTAGATATCTTTTTGTTTATGTGTTTTGGTTCTAAATACCTACTTTTCCCCCCTTATATGATAGGTGTTTCAGTTGCTCGAGATGGTACCATTTGTTTCTTCTGAAGAAGATGCAGAGCCCGTTAGTGTGCATGTGCGATTATCTCAAGATCAAAGTTCAATGCCTTCAACACAATTTGATGAATGCTTGCTTAAAGAAATTGTTAATGTAAATTTTCAGTCTTTGAATACCATTAGTTTTTTATTTGCTTATTTTTGCTTAAGAGACTTTTTTGTTTTTATGATTTTTGATTCAGAGGTTATCGAAGAAGTTCAAAAAAGATTTGCAGGCAGAAAGTGTTAGAATACATTAAAAAATAACTTTATCAGAAAAAAGGATTCAAAATAACATCAAGGTAACATGTGTTTAATTTTTGAGCTTCTTAATTTAAATTCAGGACTGGATGTCCTTAATTTATGTGCTTGTAACTCTTAGTTCAGGACTAAGTGTCATTAATTTTTGAACTTGTAACTCTAAGGTTAGGACTACATGTCCTTAATTTTTGAGCTTGTAACTCTAAGTTTAGGACTACATGTCCTTAACTTTTGAACTTGTAACTCTAAGTTCAGGACTATATGTCCTTAACTTTTGAGCTTGTAACTCTAAGTTTAGGACTACATATCATTATTTTTTGAACTTGGAACTCTAAGTTCAGGACTACCTGTCCTTAATTTCTGTGCTTGTAACTCTAAGTTAAGGATTAAGTGTCATTAACTTATAAGTAGCTAACATTCTAATTCTTATTTTAAATATCATCTCACAGGCTTTAAAGAAAAACCTAGAGTCAAAGGTTGATACTTTACTGAAGCTTCTTGAGAAACCTCATGAAAGGAACAAAGAGAGAGAACATAGTGTTCCAATTAGTAAAGATGCAGTTGATGAGTTATGTGACGATACAGATGTGCATCTAGAAGATCGTTATGAAAGCTTTTATAGAGATGTGCATCTAGAAGATGAAACTGATATGGGCGTCAGAATTGGAAAAGGTTAGATAGAGTTTTTGGATTTGTTGTCATTGTAAATTTATATTCAATAGTGTAATAAATATTAACTGTTTTGCGCTTACAAATGTGTGTAGAATCTTTTGATGGAGTGGAATTTCAAGATGGAGTGGAATATCAAGATCAGAAAAATCTAAAAGATTGAGCAATAATTCTGCAGAAATTTCAGGTTGTTAGCAGGTTCCAAAGTAGTTACTGATTTCTAGTTTTCTGGGAGGATGTTGAGACAACACTTGTGGATTGAATTGAAGAGTTTAACAGCTGCACTTTCCTCGACAACTCAGTTGTGCACAATTGTAGTTTTGTCCAGTATTTTTTTCAGAAGTTCTGCCCAGTTTTAATGAAATCTGCAGCTTGATAATTGACAATTTCATTAGTCTAATTTGGTTCTTTCTGTTAACTACTGATCTGTCCATTTTTGCACAGTTTTAAACTATCAATGTTTGATTAAATTGTCCAGAAGTTTTTCAGATTCCGTCCAGTTATTGTTAATAAAAAAATTTGCAGAGTCTTGCAAATCTGTAGAGCTATTGCAAAAGATTCCTATTTGTTTCCAAGATGGAATAGATAAAGCAACACACATTGATTATTGTAGAACTTCAGGACATAATGCTCATAAATGTCCTGATTTGTTCGTAAATGTTCATAATATTCAGAACATATTTTTCTGAAATGTCCTGAACTTCTGGAAATCTAGACACTATACTGAGATTTCTAGATGTTAAGGACATTTTAGAAATTTATGTCCTTAATATTAGATTCATACTTCAAACTTTCAAGACGTTTCAAAAAATTATGTCCTGAAGTTTACTTGTACCAATCTCATTTTAAAAATAAGATGTAGCAAGCTGCAAGCGTCAAGTTTTATAAAGAAAAGTACTTTCTTGTTTACTTACAGCAAGAGTATAATCCCATGAACAACAATTGGTCCGACAAAGGAAATTTGAACTCCCAAAAAAAGAAAAACAAACAAAGAGCATGTAAGCACAAAGAAACTTTGAAAATTCAGGACATTTTTTATATAACCATCTGCTAAAGCTTACTTGTTCAAATAAAAACAATCTAAATGAATCCAATTTATAGCAAAAATTTAAAAGACTAGATGAACATAAGTGGATATATCTATAATTTTCTATGATACCTTGAAAATGGGTGGACTGCCGGAGAATATATACAAGATGTTCTATTATGACCAATTCTTCTGCAACGACCACATTTGAATGTTATTTTTGATGATTCGGTAGCTGGAATATGCCTTTTCTTCTGCCTTCTACCTGGCGAGACCTTGATATCTGAAGGTTTAATAATTTGTGACTTAACACTCTCTGGTACAACCCAAGAATCCGTATGTCCTACAGGATGTATTTGTCTTTCATATGTTTTCAACCAAGATTCCTTTAACTACCAGTCCGAGCAGAAATTGGACTTCTTGATATTTCTCTTCTCGATAGCTGCAATTGCATGTATACATGGTAATTCTTCAAATTGAGACTGAAAACAATCACATGTTCTTAAGTCCACCAAGAAAGTATTTCCTTCTTCCTCAACTCTAGAATGCCATGAATCAACAGGGAAGACCTTCAAAGTTGAAAAACTATAAGTTAGTACATTATGTTAAATTATCGTTAAAATAATAAGCTAAAGTAAGAACATAATACTTACATTTAAAGTAAAAGCTAAATCTAATCTTTTTCTTCAATTCCTCTTCTACCCAACATGAAACATCATAAAAAGTTCCTTTTGCTTCATTTCTTCTTTCATAAAACCAACGTTGTAGCTTCACTTGGATGAAATCCATCATTCTCAATGTAGGCAGTTCTCTTGCTTTTAATAGCACAGAATTCATTGACTCAACTATGTTTGTTGTGAGCATTTCATATCTTCGTCGTGGACAACAAGAACGCGCCCACCTTTCCGGTAATTCTTCCATCAAGTAGTCAAAAGTCTTTTTATCAACTTTTGCTATCTCTAACATGTATAGATAAAATTCTTTGCGCCTGTATACTATTGCAGCACTTTGAAAAATTTATATGACCTCACTTTTCACTTTCCTTCGCTTGAGGTTCTGCTCCAAATGATAGATACAAATCTCATGGTAGCTTTCAGGATATACCTTTGTGATGCCATGTGCAATAGATTGATGCCTATATGATAAAAAAATTAAATTGTCACGGCTCCCAATTGCATTGTGAAGTTCACTAAAGTACCACTCATAGGAGTTGTCATTTTCAGATTCTGCAATCCCAATGGCTAGTGGGAATATTTTGTTATTTGCATCCTTTGAAACTGAAATCATTAAAACACCACGATATTTTGACTTCAAAAAAGTTGCATCAAATCATTAAAACACCACGATATTTTGACTTCAAAAAAGTTGCATCAACAGCAATCACCGGTCTACAATGATTTCAACCAGCTATTGATGATCCATATGCATAAAACATATAAAGAAACCTGAAAATATAGTTTAACAACAGAAGGTGAAAATACAGGACACCATGTCCTTAACATTTACATTTCATACATCATAGTTAAGGACACCATGTCATTAACATTTACACTGCACGCACCAAAGTTAAGGATACCATGTCCTTAGCATTTACACTGCACATATCAAAGTTAAGGACATCATGTCCTTAACATTTACAGTGCACACATCAAAGTTAAGGACACCATGTCTAAACATCTACAGTTCAAACATCAAAGTTAAGGACACCATGTCCTAAAGTTTAAAACAGACTAATAAACTATTTTTGATTATTTACATGTAGTTGTCGTCTGTCTTTATGTTTAGTGTATGTTCTCGGGTTTTTACTTTTCATCATATACAAGTATGAAGATAACAATTTATAATTCTCTTCAGGAGTTACTCTTATTAAAGCTGAAGCACGTTGAATAGCACGCCACGCCTTGTGATACCCAATTTTCAGTCCACGCAATTTTTGCATTTCTGCCATGACAAAGGCTGGTGTAACTTCAAACCTTGGGTCTCAAAGATTGCCAATAATGTAACCACTAATCAACTTTGAAGTTGCATGCCTTTGATCAGCTTTCATAGTTTTAACTAAGCAGTCATGATTTTCCTCAACCTTTACTATCTTGAATAGTGTTGAATCTTTAATTCTGAAAGCACGCACACACTACATACACTTTTCATCATTGCATTTCAAAGAATATCTTGTTGAGCTTGATCTAACAACCTTGAATTAAAATGTCCTTTAATTGCTATATTCAAAAAACAGTTAATTATACTCTTCTTTTTGTCAAATATTGATCCCACTTTTATTTCATCCGACGAAGCATTTTCTCTCAATATTGTAGTCGGGGATTCTTTTTATTTCGACTTTGACCTTCGTCTAGTTAGTTGAGTAGAGGATTTTTCAGCAACTTCTTCAATTACTGGTGCACTCTCTAAGACTTGAATACCCAAAGCTTGTTGGTTGTCAATCTCTATAATGCTTTGTCCTTCCACTTGAATAAAATTAAATGTTTGAAGCACCTCTTCAATTATTGGTTCAGGTTCAACCACATCTATTTCCATTATCTGTTGGCATTTGTCTTGACTGGCTTGTTGAGTTTCTATATTGACATGTTCAAAGGTGCTTGTAGAGCCAAAAACTCTTTCCGAAACATCACCAATGAAAAGACAGCCCTTGAAGAGTTAATGACTTTCTAGAAACTCTATACATGTGTGAAGATCTAAATCTTTAGATACAAGCATTTCCTTGCTTGTTCCAAAGTTGATATCAAACCATATTATTGCTTCAAACTTGTCTCTATCCAATTCAATAACTTCAAAGACCTGGTTGACGAAATCTTCAAATCGAATTGCCTCAGGTACTAGAACAAGCTTTGTTTGATGATCCAGATACTTATAGTTTATGGTCCATTTTCCATTAAAAGCAACTATAATACATTTTGTATCCATCCTGCAAGTGAAGAAAATGGAAAATTCAGGACACTATGTCCTTAATATTTTACATAGTAGTCATGAAGTTAAGGACACGATGTTGATAAAGTTGCAAATACAGGACACTTTGTCCTTAATGTTTATACAGCAGTCATGAAGTTAAGGACACGATGTACTAAACTTTATTAATACAGGTTACAAATACATGACACTTTGTCCTTAATTTTTACACAACAGTTATGAAGTTAAGGACACAATCCTAAACTTTATCAATACAAGTTGCAAATACAGGACACTATGTCCTTAATATTTACACAGTAGTCATAAAGTTAAGGACACAATGTCCTAAACTTTGTCAATACAAGTTGCAAATACAGGACACTTTGTCCTTAATATTTACACAGCAGTCATGAAGTTACACGATGTCCTAAACTTTATCAATACAAGTTGCAAATACAGGGCACTATGTCCTTAATATTTACACAGTAGTCATAAAGTTAAGGACACGATGTCCTAAGATTTATTAATACAAGTTGCAAATACAGGCCACTTTCTCTTCAATATTTACACAAGAGTCATAAAGTTAAGGATGCGATGTCCTAAACTTTATAAATACAAGTTGTAAATACAGGAAATTTTATCAATACAATGCAATCCAGAAAAGAAAAAAATCAAATTCCTTACATCTTATTCTCCAGCAACCAAATAAAAATCCACACAAACACACAAAAGCATATAGAGATATCTGAAATTTTAGAATTTATTGTAATTTTATGGTGAAATTTGGATGAGAAAGTTGAATTTTCTAGTTTGAAATAGGAGGTGAAAGGAGGAGACAACCTTCTGTAATTTGGACGATCACAAGCAAAGTTTATCGAAGTTCTTTATACGTAAATAAGCTGAACGAAGTTATCACGTAAATAAGGAGCGCAGGTTACAGCGAAATTATTAAAGCAGAGGGTATTTTCGTCCGGACGAGTAAAAATTTATTAAAGCAGTGGCTAACGATTAAAAACATTTTAAATAGTGACTTAAAAGTAAATACATCTCTTATTACTGGCTAACTGTGCACTTACCCGATCCATGGCCTGAATTCATTTCGTCCACTCATGTTAGCAATTACTCAAAAGATTTTTTAATTATTCATTTACCTTGCACAAATAGTTTATTTATTTTAGAAAAAGCTTGATTTATTTTCTTGTCCAAATAATTTTCTTTTATTTTACGTTTCAGAAAAGGAAACAAAAACCTCAAAGCAGGAAAAAAATGTTCTTAGTTCAAAATGATTGCGTTGTACCTAGATTTAGGCCTTTGGACAAGGTCAATTATAGTACTGAGAATTTCTTCCCCAGATTGTCACCCTTTATCCTGTTAATCCATTATTTATCAGTATCATAGGCATTGCATTCTGATATATAAGCACTACTTTTAATGGGCGTTTAGAAATATTTTCCGAAACAAATTCAAAAGCTTATGTTTTTGGAGTAATATACTAATATTTAGTTTCAAGACCAACTCAACTGGTTTTGGGTTTTGGATAGTGCGTATTTGGCAGTGCTTCTAAAATCAGCTTACTTTGGGAAGTGTAAATATTTTCTAAAATCAGCTTATTTTGGGAAGTGTAAATATTTTTAATAAAAAGTACTTTATGAGAAGTAGTTTATGTTTAGCTAATCAATTTGAAAAACACTAGCAATTATTGTTTGGACAAACTTTTAAAAAGTATCTTTTTGTATATTTGTTTCAAAAGTGCTTCAAAAAAGTGTTTTCGGAAAGAACTACCTTTTTCAGCTTCTCAAAAACTATTTCTACTCAAAAGCATTTTATTTTCTTCTAAAAGCTTGGCCAAAGCCAAATACCTTTAACTTTGAAAAAAAAAATACTTTTGATAAAGAGTAACCAGAAAAAGCATGGCCAAACTGGATATAATTTTAGAGCTTTTAAAACGGGCTGCCTCGGCCGAGTTCAGCCTTAATAGGTATAGAATTCCACAGCCCAAATTAAAGGGTTGTTAGTCCACGGTGAGTTAAATTTTGAATTTGCAAACTCAAAAACTTGAGAATTTCAGACAAACCCCGCCTTGATAGAAAGGATTTTGGCCCCTCAAATATATGAAAAGACGTAAAGGGTTAATTAACTAGGTTATGATTTTGTTTCCCAAAAGCTCAGTGTTTGTGCGTTAAAAGTAAACTGGCTCGAGCATGCTTGTAAACCATGAAGGAGTAATGTCTCTAAAAGAAAAATGATGGCAACTGATTGAGAATGAAATGAAAGTTTTAGTGCTAAAGCATTAACAGGAATAGTGGATTCTTACCAGAACATAAATATTCATCTGCTTGATGTGAAAGTGACAACCCATCAAATTACATATTTGGATAAGTTTATAAGCCTAACATCTGGCTAGCAACAAATACTTTTAACAAAGAATGAATAAAAAAATTAAGGCCTGGAAAGTTCGAACTGTCATTAGATAATGTTCTTGCGTGATGCATGGGATTCACAAACACTGAGTTGTTTGATATTTTGCTGATAATGAGACTCTTTTCTTTCGATTCTGATATACACAAAAAAATCAATTCAACATATTCATGAAATTGATGGGCTAAAACGGTTTAAAAATATCCGCAAGACTTTCCTAAAATGCCTCACACCATTAAAATTTATTAAAAATGTCAAACTTCTTATAATGAGCTTATTTTTTCTTTCTACTTTCTATGTGAAATTTTGTTCACTTACGCTCAACAGAAATCATTCATTATACGTTCCACTAAGGAATCACTAAGAATTAGTACGCAAGTAGTGTTATCGAGACACATCATTATTTTGTGACCTTCCACTAACACAGTGTGCTCATATTTTGTTCCCCATTTTGACTTAATAAATTTCCTCATCATAGTTTCCACTTAAACCCCAAAAGGCAAATGCCCTCGTTTTTTGGCTTTTTAGGTTTCATATCAACGGTTCACATGCAAAAAGGAAATTGGGAAGAAAGATTTGGAAATGATATCGTGTAAACCGCGTTATGTGTACTACTTACTAATTAAATAGTGTTGCATGTCTTCCATGAAATTCATTTTCTTGATACCTTTTTGACTTTGTGTGAATTTGATTGCCGCAACAAAAAGAAACTTACAAACTGCCTTTTTTGCCATATTGTGTTTGTGCCCATATGTCCGTAATAAGCATGTATAAAATGGAGCAATAGCCTGCCCTGTTGCACCAAAACCTAGGAATTACTATTAGAACTGAAAAACATAGTAAGATTAAGATCATTTCTTGTAGCCATGGCTGGCCCTTTCTTTCATTTATTTGTGGCTTTTCTTTGCTTTTCTCATGCAATCCCAATCACAAGTAAGTTAATTTTTCAACAATCTCACTTAGTGCAACTTCTTTATTTTATTGATCAATGATTATTTATGAACCATGATTTTTTATTTACAGGGAGCAGAAGTCTGCTAGTAGACATATCTCAAGAACATAAGGTGTTGGAGAATACCCATATGGTACTTAATTCTCTTATCTTTTGCCTATAGAAAAGCTCCTATATTTTCCTTTTACATTTGGAATCAGATCGGTCTGATGGAAATTTATTTTTTTAATTTTAAAATTGTTAGGCAAATATGGAGGAGAGGTTGGAAGTAGAAGAAACAATAAGAAGAGTAATGGAAGCTGAGATCAATGATTATCCAGGTTCTGGGGCGAATAATCGCCACACGCCAAGGCCACAATTACTTGGGAGAAGCTGTGTCGAATGCTAAGATTATACATAGATATGTGCATGTTTCAGATTTTTAATGCATAGGAGTACTATGTTAAGAAAAGATGTAACTAATTAGCACCATTTTCATTTTAATTGGCTCATATTTTGAATAGCTAAAGGGTTTCATCATCTTTTGTTGTTATGGAGTACATTTTCTGAGAGAGGAGAAGCTTAACTATATATTGTGTGGACTTTTACTATGTTCGTGGGTGAGTTATGGCAGTTTCAAATTTGTTCTCTAGATTATGGAATTTAAGTTAGGAATATTACAGGTCACTTGCTTGTGTTTTCATAGCTTTCTGATGCCACTCAGAACTCCTATATCTCATGACTTGAAAGAAGGAAGGAGAAAAGAAATTAAGAAATAAAAGTAACCGTTTATACATAAATTATGCATATATTATATACATGAATTAATGATGATAGCATGCTGATTATGTTTTATATAGCCCTTCTTACCAAGAAATTACCATCTTTTTCATCAAGTGCATGCATGACAGTATTTGTTAATCATGTCAAATACTATTAACTACAAATCAATCTCTTTCAAGAAAGTTGTAGTTAGATAACCAAAAAGTTAATAATGTTATAATATGCATATATTAGGTAAACTAAAGTCAAGCACTTAACTAATATCTGAGCGATTTGGCATAACTAAGACTACATGTTAGATGGAGAAGTGGGTTTTGATGTGGTAACCATTCACTATATTCGTTGCTACTCGCTTGTTTTCATCTGTGTCGTGCTCCGCTTTCATGGTCCCACGAAAAACTGGTGGTAAAGAAATCATATTTTGTATACATTTGAAATGAAGAAAACATTTCTTCAAGTTGTAGAAAATTCTGCCAAATTAAAGGCCCATCAATATAACTCCTAATCGTAGTAGAATTAGTACATTAGAAGATATTTAACACCTTAACTTATTCCTGGAAGAAATTACCGTACTATTTCTGTTTGATATCCATGTCGTTATCACGTAATATAGTGGTACTAATATTCAACAGTGAAAAGAAAGTAGAGTAGTTGACCAAACTTTCTGGCTGATCAATTTCAAGCATTTAATATTCTTGATAATTTGAAATTTACTTATGTAAATGATCATTATTGTTACAGTTCTTACGTCTATCATTATGGAACCTAACAGTCTCACCGCACTATAATATTTCTGCTTGTGCTGTTTTGCTGTTGGCAAAAATATACTATTTAGATTGACCAAATAGATACTCCATATTTGACCATACGAGTTCATTGATTTAATCGAATATTTCGACAGCTTATAATTAATTGGTTGATATGATAATAAAGTGGACAAACAAAGAAAGCCCCAGTGGTGTACATATACTCACAATTAAAACAGCACAAAAACGCCCATGTGTCTGAATCAAGTAGCAACGAGATGCTGCTATTTTGCAGTGAACTAATAACATTACAAAATAATAAGAAAATCTACTTTCGAAGTTAAAGAAAAAAAATTTAGTAGAAAATCTACTGTCCAACATCATCCGATGAAGGACCCGTGGCTGCTGGTGTAGGGGGAGAAGCAGCAGTCTGATTAGGTTTCAAAAATCCGAGCTTTTTGATGAGCTCCTTAGCAATTAACTCGTTAGCACTATCAGAAGGATGATATTCATCCCAAAACACATATTTGCTTCTGTCACTGCACAATGTCGATGCTGGAATACACGTTAAAGCTGGCCTAATTCTTCCGAACGAGCAGCACGGTGAATCAGAGTTACTAAAACCTGCAATATTTCCAGAGGAATTGGTTATTAATTTTATACTGACAATATAAAGAAATTTTACTCGATCGCTATAGTTTAGCCAGCTATAGCATGTTAGTTATCAATTTTATATGGATTTTCAATCAAATTTTCCTTGTAAGTTGATTCAGTATCAGTGCTGCAAATCTTAACTTTAGCAGCATGATTTGCCATCTTAGCTGGAATTGCTTTAAGATTGAGAACCTAGAGCTAAAGGCTTAATTTATGATTCCCCAAAATCGAGATTCATAGGGAATGCTCTACCCCTTCCTTAGATTGCATCAATTTTTGCCTCGATCAGGCTTCATCTTTTTTTCGATTACTGGTTAATGTTTATCATTTGACATAATGATGTAGATATTATTAACACCGTTTATACACAATTTGAACTCTTTATTGGATAAACCTAATATTTATGTAATTCTAGAAATAATTTTTAGCTTCATGCAGACTGTTAATAACAATGTGTAGTATAAGCTTGTACCATAATTGCCGGGATTGGTAATGACATCGTTGACAACATCATAAGCATCTCCAAACTTGTAGCTAGCATTTGGAAGAGTGTTGGACAATTCTACGACAAGTTCGCTTGTTGCTTTGTTGAAGGCTAGAGCCAACTGATTAGTCTTGTCCTGACACTGACCATCTGTACTTAGAACCCTTTGAAGTGGAATACATCCCATTGGCCCTAACCCAAACACCATCAACTCCCTTGCCCCCAAATTATGCAACAACTAAAAAAAATTGTAAAAAAGAAATAACGTTATTGGTTCAAAAATTACGTAATTTATTCAGGAAATTGGCAATGAGAAAACTGGTAATGGCTTACTATAAGTTGTGCTTTGAGAGTGTCCATTAGGTACTGAATGAAAGATTTATCATTGTAAGTCCATGAGTCACTGTAAACTGGCATTAAGTAATTGTTGATGAAATCATTGCTTCCCAAGGCTACCACGTATCGTGCTTGTTGGAAAAATTTCGCAGCTTCTTCGCTTCCTATTTTTTCTCTAATTAAGTCTTGTGTTCCTTGAAACAACTCTATTTGCTTGTATAAGGAAAACCTCTGTATCTGCACTTACAATTGTTCAAACTTCAACAGTGTCTAGACATAAACTACACACTAATATCCAATGATATATAGGAGAGTTACTTACGAAATAGGCGCCTGTCTCGTTTAGAATGCCACCACCTCCAGAGGCAAAATTGACTCCGTCCTCCAGTATGACATCTTCCGTTAAGGATTGATTTAGATATGCTGGTGGCCGTGGAAGTCCCATTTCGTCACCTGCACAATAGGTCTGGTTAACAGTAGCTTTAGGTACTTAAATATCAGCTAATTAATCACTTGGACGAAATCGTAAATACTACATTGGGAATGTTACCTATTATATCAGCAACAGTACGGCCATTACAGAATCTACCATTGGGCAATCCATTTCCAAAATCAATACCATACCATGGCAAGTTCGCGCGAGCAAGGCTTTTGGAGAGGAAGTTGTTGTTGCCAACATCTGAAAGAGAGTCTCCGAAAATGAATTGAACAATCTTGCAATTGCAACCTCCAATTAGAGCGTGCGTTAAAATGGTAACCAAAATGGGCAAGGTCAGAGTCAGCTTCATGTTCCTTCTAGGTACTTGTTTAAGGCTTTGAAAGTTTATCCTAGGAACAATGAGGCATCCTTACCTTTTAAATGTTACAAAGAAAAGGAAAGTGCAAGAATCTGGTAGACCAATCCAAAGCATCAGCCGGGGAAGTTGGGATTTTTGGAGAGAAATGGAGAAGATAAACAAGGGTAGGTAGCAAGAGTTTGATAGACCAACCGTCTAAGAAATTCAAACCTACTATATCTACCTTGAGTTCTGTTACAACGGTTCCCGTGTAACAAACATAAGTTGCAGTATTAGTTATGGGGTATTTAGATTTAGTTTTCTAATATCATATGCACGAAGTGGTGAGTGATAGAAAACACGCGTATAAACGCAGCGGAAGCAAGTATCTAAGATCATATTCTCACATGCAAACTAGACAAACATAATCAAATACGATATTGCAACACTAACCTTTTGAAGCTGTTGTACAAGTCTTCAATAGCGTCCGTGCTCTCCAGGTCTACGATCTTCTGCTGCGTATCTTGAAGTTCTATGAACGTAATACTTGAGTGGCAAGTATTTCGGCTAAAGAAGAATAGTCCTTAGGGTTTAATTGCTTTCTTTATATACCCATGTTTTTTAGGGTAAACCTAGCCAAAAACGTGGAGGAGTCTACTAACCCACCAAGGATGTGTAGCAGTCTCCTAACCCACCAAGGATATGTAGCAGTCTGTTAACCCACCAAGGATACTATTTTTCCTTTTAATTTCCTTGTTATAGAATATTCAGGCACAGCAGGGACCACAGATTTAATAACAAGGCTTCCTATTGTGGTATTAAGTCGGAATATGAATGAATTAATCTTACCACAATAAATTACAATTTATTCCACTAGAAAACTGTAATTGCACTCCTCTGTTTAATTTTGAAATCATTCATTAAAACTTATTTAACTCCCCGTGTTAAGATTATAGACACCAATTAAATAAATTAAATTACTGACAATTTAATTCATCGACTAATTTAATCCTTTATACTTCCGCTTAACTTATTTCATGTGACGGATACAAAATCCACCTGCAGGGTTTTCACATGAAAACTTTCAAGCATCCATAAAGGGGTATCATCAATCTCAAGGTCAAGACAAGGATTCTATCAACTAATTGTTATTTCACAAATGCACTTTGCCATTATCCAATTTACCAGGAATACATTAACTCGCAGTTGAGTTGTACCTTTTAATAAATTAAAATAATGAACGAAGCACATTGATCATAACAATCATATCAAGATTAAGAGTATAAGAACATTCAATGAGCTAGAGAGGTAGTTTTATATATTCAGCACAAAAATACTTATCTCTACTTGGTCCGTCCAATACACAAAAATGTACTAGCATAAGAAGTTGGAACTGAACCATTCCCATAATCAAGATAGATTATAATTTAATCTTATGCTACAATCATCAAGATACTTTGCCCAGATTCATCTTTGATTGTGAACATTAACTTTATAACTTATAAAAATCAACAATTTAATCTTCCGCGCATGAGCTAAAGCTCCATACACTGAATTGTCTACTATATAAGTAAAGGGCACACATATGACCAAATGATCTATTTAAATTAAGACTTCATTGAATTGAATAAATAAATAAATAAATATTTCAAAAAAAAATAAAACATAATACTATAATCAAACCACATGGTTAATAGTATATCCTAACAATCTCCCACTTAGACTCATAACCATGCATCTACAACTCTAATACCCATTTCTTCTACATGCTTGTCAAAAGTCTTCTGCGGCAAGCTTTTGGTAAACGGGTCTGCCAAATTGTCCGCTGATGCAATCTTCAAAACTTTTACCCCTCCCCTCTGAACAATGTCACGAATTAAATGATATATACGCTCAATATGTTTACTCCTCTTACGGCTTCGTGGTTCCTTCGAGTTTGCAACCGCACCACTATTATCACAATAAAGTATAATTGGTGCTTGTACTGAAGGGACAACACCAAGCTCTTTCAGGAAGTTCCCGAGCCAAACAGCCTCCTTGGCAGCCTCAGAGGCAGCCACATATTCGGCTTCCATGGTGGAATCAGCAACACATGATTGCTTAATACTCCTCCAAGTTATGGTTCCTCCTCCTAAGGTAAACACATGTTCTGAGGTAGATTTTCTAGAATCTCTATCTGACTGGAAATCTGAGTCTGTATACCCAATGGGTACAAGATCGCTTGAGTGAAAAACCAACATATAATCCCTAGTCCTTTTCAGATACTTGATTATATGCTTAACAGCAGTCCAATGTTCTTTCCCAAGATTAGACTGAAATCTGCTAACTATGCCAACAGTAAAGCAGATGTCAGGTCTAGTACATAGCATTGCATACATAAGACTCCCTACAGCAAAAGCATAAGGGACCGCCTTTATCTTCTCTATCTCATCAGCCGTATTAGGAGACTGGTCCTTGGACAGAGAGATTCCATGCCTAAAAGGAAGGAATCCTTTTTTAGAATCTTGCATGCTAAACCTGGCGAGGATAGTATCAATATAAAGTACTTGAGACAAGCCTAATATCCTTTGCTTGCGATCTCGCGTGAGTTTGATCCCAAGGATATGAGCTGCTTCTCCCAAGTCCTTCATACCAAAATGTGAGGACAACCACTCCTTGACTGAATTCAACATGCCCACATTATTTCCTATGAGCAAGATATCATCTACATACAATACCGAAAACGCTACTTTTCCTCCATCTCATTTTTTATAGACACAAAACTCGTTTTCACATTGATCAAAATTGAAAGTCTTAATCGACTTGTCAAAACAAGTGTTCCATGCCTTAGATGCCTGTTTCAATCCATAAATGAATTTGTTCAACTTACACAGCATGTGTTTATCACCGCTTTTCTTGAAACCGTCTGGTTGTGCCATATAAATGCACTCATCAAGACTTCCATTAAGGAAAGCCGTCATGACATCCATTTGCCATATCTCATAATCATAATGAGCAGCAATAGATAAGAGGATTCTAATTGATTTAAGCATGGCTACGGGCGAAAAAGTTTCCTCATAATCGATCCCTTCTTTCTGAGTAAACCCGTTCGCAACAAGCCTTGCTTTAAAAGTTTGCACTTTTCCATCCACTCCTCTCTTTTTCTTATAGATCCATCTACAGCCAATAGGTTTGACTCCCGCAGGTGGTTCCACAAGATCCCAGCCTTTATTGGAGTACATAGACTCCATTTCAGATTTCATAGCAGCAATCCATTTTTCAGCATCTATATCCTGTAGTGCTTCGTCGTAATTTAGAGGTTTTGTATTAGTCTCTTCAGGGATCCTATCGTAAGATTCTCCCAAGAGTACATACCGAGAAGGTTTTCTAATAATTCTCCCACTACGACGAGACACTACAGGTGCATTTTCGTCCACGACATCATCATGAAGAACTGGGTGCTCAACGTTAGTCTCCTCACCTTGTGGTGCCAGGATTTGATGAGCTTGTTCTTCAATTTCAGGTTGCACAATCGCAGGTTGCTCAACATTACTCCCACTGCTTTGGGGCAGCGAGATGTTGGGCAATATCTCTTGTGCATCCTCTTGCCTATTGACATTCCTCCCACTACGAGAACGCAGTGGTAAATCAATACTGGCTGCCGGGATGTGTTTTGGAGATGGATCTTTTGTTATTTCTTTGCTCAATTCCTGTAAAACAAGTTTTCTTCTAGGAACATGGTTTATTAAATAATCCTCTTCCAGAAATTTGGCATTTGTTGTAACAATCACCTTCTTTTCTTTTGGACAATAAAATAAACCTCTCTTTGTTCCTTTTGGATATCCAATAAAAACGCACACCTCTGTCCTCGATTTCAATTTATCTGTTTTTCCTTTCAACACATATGCTGGACAACCCCAAACTCGAATATGCCGCAGACTGGGTTTGCGCCCAGTCCACAATTCTGTTGGAGTTAAAGGTACTGACTTGGAAGGAACCAAATTCAGAATGTAATTAGCTGTTTCTAAAGCATATCCCCAAAACGATGGCAGATCGGAATAACTCAACATTGATCTGACCATTTCCATAAGGGTTTTATTTCTTCCTTCTGCTACACCATTTTGTTGTGGTGTTCCTGGAGCAGATAATTGAGACGTTATTCCACAATCTGATAATTATCTAATGAATTCTGCAGAAAGGTATTCACCACCGCGATCAGATCGCAATGATTTGATATGTTTATCATGTCTTTTCTCCGTTTCTGTCTTAAATTCTTTGAATTTCTCAAAGCACTCAGACTTACGACGCAACAAATAAATATATCTGTATTTGGAGTAGTCATCTGTGAAAGTCACAAAATACTCAATTCATAGGTCCACACAAATCGGAATGGATTAATTCTAACTTATCACTGGCTCTATTTCCTTTTGAAGGGAAGGGTCTCTTGGTCATTTTTCCTTCTAAACAGGATTCACATGTTGGTAGTGCCTCCACTTTCAATGAACTCAGGGGTCTATCAGAAACCAACCTTGATATCCTATTTAGATTTATATGACCTAGACGTAAGTGCCATAAATAAGTTTGACTCAATTCAGAAATACGCTTTCTTTATGTGACAGGTCAACGTTATTTAGCTCTTTTGGTTGTATGATTTCAGGAGGAATATTAAGTATAAACAAATCATTTACTCTAGTAGCAGCGTAAATAAAAAGTCTATTATACTTAATAATAGCAGAGTTATTAATAAAAAAGACATTATAACCAGCATCCATTAATCTCGAAACTGAAAGCAAATTCCTTCTAATGGAAGGTACATATAAAACGTCTTTTAAATTCAAAACTCTATCACTACGAAGCTCAACTCTAATATATCCTAATGCTAAAGCTGGTGCTGGTTCGCCATTGGCTTGAAAAATGCAAACTTCATTCTCACTTAGCAGCCGTGTTTCCTGAAACCCCTGCAAAGAAGTGCAAATATGATTAGTGGCTCCCGAATCTACACACCATGACATGGTAGAAACAGCCGCTAAACAAGTTTCAACGACATTTAAATATGGATTACCTTGCTTATTCATCTTGGCCAGATAGGTGGGACATTGTTTCTTGTGGTGCCCAGGCTGC